>JABAYD010017152.1:0-33347 GCA_014822095.1 Diplotaxis tenuifolia
AAAAGTCTACAAGTATCACGAAAACAAACGATTATTCAAAAAATTCGATCCCTAACTGCAAAATCCCTAATTGCTAGAGAGAGAATGGGAAGCAACCGTGCTAGAAATTTCCGGCGACGAGGAGACGACGACGGCGATGAAAAAGACGTCAAGGATGCAACTACCGCGGCGAAACCGTCTCCAGCCCCTTCCTCGTCAAAACCTAAAAAACTCCCAGCCTCGGAGCCCAAGAAGAAGCTACTCAGTTTCGCCGATGACGAGGAGGACGAAGATGGACCTCCCCGTGTAACCGTAAAGCCTAAGAGTGGCAAAGATCGAAGCAAATCTTCTTCGCGTCTCGCCAGTTCGGGATCTTCTCACAGATTAAACTCTTCCACCGTGGAGCATCGTTCCTCCTCTTCTTCTTCTTCTTCCTCCACCGTTGCTCCACCTTCCAACGTGGTTCCCCAAGCGGGTGCTTATACGAAAGAGGCGCTTCTCGAGCTGCAAAAGAACACACTGAGGCTTCCGTATTCTCGCCCTAGTGCAAGTACCGAGCCGAAGGTAGTGCTTAAAGGTTTAATCAAACCTCAACAGCAGCAGGAGAAGCAGAGCTTGAATGATGTGGTTAGACAGGTTTCGGATTTGGACTTCGATGATGAAGGGGAAGATGAGAAGAATGATGATGCGTTCTACGAAAAGGCGGTGATTGAAGCTAGAGCCAAGAGGGAGAAGATGAGGCAGCCGAGATCAACACCGGCACCTGATTTCATATCACTGGATTGTAATCCCACTAATCGTTCCGCTGCTGAAGTGGTTAGCGACGAGGATACAGACTTTCAAGGAGGTTTCGTCGTGTCGCACAAAGGTAATGAGAAAGCTGTGTTTACAGCTAATGAGTCCATGAATGATAGTTTATATGAGGATGGGGATGAGGAAGAGAAGTTGTGGGAGGAGGAGCAGTTTAAGAAGGGTATTGGTAAAAGAATTGATGAAGGGACTAATAGGATTGCAAGTAGCAATGGAATGCCTTTGCATCCACAACAACAACAACCGCAGATGTATGCTTATAACGCCGGAATATCAATGCCCAATGTTTCTGTGGCCCCTACCATTGGTCCAGCTACTAGTGTTGTTGATACATTACCAATGTCACAACAAGCTGACATTGCCAAGAAGGCATTGCAAGAAAACGTTAAGAAGCTTAAGGTATTGCTCTATGAACTTGGCTTCGTCGTGATTACGAATCTTGTTGTTAATACCACTGTAGAATGTTATTCTAGCTGATTATTAACTGACGTGAATTTTTAAACATAGCTATGGTTTTCCTATTGTCCCCTTGCCATTGACTAGTTATGAGATTGATTTGATACTGAATTTGGATTCTGATGAACTGTCATTTGTTTTTTAATTATATGCCAGGAATCTCATGCAAAAACCTTATCCTCGCTGAGCAAGACAGATGAGAATTTGACTGCTTCGTTGATGAGTATTACATCTCTTGAAAGTTCTCTATCTGCAGCTGGGGACAAGTATGTCTTCATGCAGAAACTCAGGAACTTCATTTCTGTTATCTGCGACTTCATGCAGGTACGCTTTCATATAATGTTGTGCATGTAGCTGTATACATACTGCTTATGTTGCAGAGTTGTCTCTTTTTATATTTGTTAATCCTTTAGCATCTTTTTCTTAGAGCATCTCTTGATGTCTTTTAAGATCATGTCTCCAGAGAAAAAAAAGAAAAGTAGTTAATATTAGATACTAGGCTGCACATATCTGTTTGATCTTAATCGCCAACAAAACATAGAAATATGAGCCCAAACCGTAGTTCCATCTAATTAGCTAGGTACGCTTGGCGTATATGTTCTTTGACATTTGCAGTTTGATTACATCTTAATGAAAGTAAACTATTTCTCCTACATTAAAAATAACACTGGTTCTTACTATTTATTTCTTTGCATTAAACACAATGTGTTTCATATGTAGAGCTGTATGGATTCACTGAACAACGTATATCCCTAACATATTTGCATATACTTTCATTGATAAATATGATAAATACTGCTACTAGATTGCTCCTAATTTCTGTTTAAATTTTTATTTCGCAGGAAAAGGGTTCCTTGATTGAAGAAATTGAAGATCAGATGAAGGACATCAATGAAAAACATGCTACATCTATTCTAGAAAGGAGAATTGCAGATAACAATGACGAGATGGTAGAGCTAGGGGCCTCCGTGAAAGCAGCTATGGCAGTTCTAAACAAACAAGGAAGCAGTGCTTCAGTCATTGCTGCTGCCACAAGTGCTGCCCTGACTGCCGCTGCTTCTATAAGACAGCAGACTGAACCAGTTAAGCTTGATGAATGGGGCAGGGACGAAAACTTGCAGAAGCGCTGGGAAGCAGAAAGAAGGGCTGCAGCACGGCAGAAAAGGCGAGCTCGGTTCGAAAAGAAGCGTGCATCAGCCATGGAGATTGATGGATCTTCTTTGAAAATAGAAGGAGAATCAAGCACAGATGAGAGTGACAGCGAGACTTCAGCATACAAGAAAATCAGAGATGATATACTTATGTGTGCTGATAAGGTCTTCAGTGATGCATCTGAAGAATTTTCCCAGCTTTCAATGGTGAAGGCGAGATTTGAGGAGTGGAAGCGAGACTATTCATCCACTTATCGGGATGCTTACATGTCTTTGACAGTCCCTTCCATCTTTTCACCTTATGTTAGATTGGAGCTTTTGAAATGGGATCCTCTTCATCAAAACGTGGATTTCTTTGACATGAAATGGTAAGCTGTTCATGATTTCCATCTTTTCATATTCCAAAATTTTATCACTTAAATTAACCAGTAAGCATTACTGCATTAGTCCAGCGTGTGATAAAGTTAGTAAACCCATTGTTTACGTCGGATTTGTGGAAGTATTCTGACTCACGATCTATGTCTGCAGGCATGGGTTATTATTTGATTATGGGAAGCCAGAAGATGGTGATGATTTTGCACCCGACGATATTGATGCCAACCTTGTCCCTGAGCTAGTGGAAAAAGTTGCGATTCCTATATTGCATCATCAGATTGTTCGTTGTTGGGATATACTTAGCACCCGGGAGACAAAAAATGCTGTTGCTGCTACAACCTTGGTGACAAATTATGTTCCTGCTTCAAGCGAGGCCCTCGCAGAACTATTTTCTGCTGTTCGTTCTCGTCTTGTTGAAGCCATAGCAGCTATTGCGGTATGAATTTGAATTTGTTACATCTCTTGTTACTTTGCTAATAAAATCTCGTTGAGTCTTCTATGAGTATACTTATCTGATGATCCTTTCTTTGTTTTCCAGGTTCCGACATGGGATCCTCTGATATTGAAGGCTGTACCAAATGCTCCACAAGTTGCAGCATATAGGTTTGGGACATCAGTCCGTCTTATGAAAAATATATGCATGTGGAAAGACATCCTGGCGCTTCCAGTGTTGGAGAAGTTGGCTCTGAGTGAGCTTTTGTTCGGGAAAGTCCTACCTCATGTCAGAAGCATTGCATCAAATATCCATGATGCTGTGACAAGAACTGAAAATATCGTTGAAGCGTAGCTAATGTTTTTCATGAGTGCTAATGCAAGACTAAAGAAAGTGTAGCTGTCGAATCAGGACTAAGATGTGTAGATTACATACTTAACTTGCAAAGTCAAGGAACTTTAGGAGTATTGGACAGGCTACGAGTTTTTGTGCAACTCATATAGGAATTTGCCATTTTGTGTTGCAATTTCTCCTTGATACATATACTAAACCGTTTTATATGATTGTGCAGTCGGCCGTTGCAACCTCTTGTGGATTGTATTCTGACACTTCGGAAAATTCTGGAGAAAAGGCTTACCTCAGGACTGGATGATGCTGAGACAACCGGTCTTGCCCGCCGGTTAAAGAGAATACTAGTCGAGGTTCACGAACACGATCACGCCAGGGAAATTGTCAGAACATTCAATCTCAAGGAGGCAGTGTGATGAGAAGCTTTTATTTGGTGGGAAACTGCAAAAATCAATTCAGAAATCTGTAACCACAATGTTATCAGATACACGTTTCTCGGGAGGATGTTTCGTTTCAAGATTTTATCGGAAACTATTTTGCGGATGCAAGAGTTCTTGTACATTGGCTTCATTGTATGTAACCTCTGAGCAGATACAAACTTATATAAAGAATATTTTTTTCAGCTCTGTATGAGATTACATGGCAAATACAGTTTTTCAATTAATATAAGCCATAACTAGTATCGTTATGCTGCATTTTGGAATTTCTTTACACAGGCCGTCTCTATACCAAAAGACAATTTATTTGGTTGGTGATTCATACGTCTTTCTGCTCTGAACAGCTTGTGATTAACTCAAATAGCAGAAGAAAAAACTTGAAAAATCTCTAGTATCGAAGATGGTTTTTGAACAGATATTTAAGGGGTGGTAGTAGTGGTGTCGTCTTCTTCATTTGTATCTTCTATATCCGACGAAGATTCAGCCGCTTTCTCGAATTCCACCATCTTCTCAAGTGAGTCTATGTCTCCAGCTTCAGCAAGGGCGTGTATCCGCAGCTTCTCTGCGTCTTCGCTGCAATGTTTGTAGAATAACCGAGTAAGTAAAAGGAACATTGCACAACGCATAAGAAACTCTTATTCCTTTTATGGAAACTTTAATCCGAGAGAGAAGAACTTACTCTGTAACTCCGAATATTTCCTTGACAATTAAGGAGTTGTCTTTTGAGCAGAAGTCAGGAAGCTGTTTGAACCGAGAACAGAGTTGCAAAAATCCATTAAAGGGTCAAAACATTGTATGGTTTAATGATTAGATCATCATAGATGTTGAAAGAGTGTTATGTTTCCAAATTCATTACCTCGGAAAGATAGTAGATTTTAGCAAAAAGCGCCTGCACGGCAAGTTTTCTCTTGAACCCCTTTTCTGTAAAGCCTTGCATGTTCATCACAACAGGACCTGCAAATCCAAATACGCCAAGGGCAATGACGAAGACTGTAACAAATGGTGAAGCTTAAAAAAGAATTTATACCTTTTTCTTTAACAATACGACGGGAGATTTCATTCAAAACCTCAGGAATCTGAGAATCATCCAAACCAGAAGCTCTTCTGAGATGAATAAGACTTGCAACAAGATCAGGGTTAAACGGCTTCTCATTCAACGCATAACGTATATACTTCCTCAATATCTCCACCATGTTAAACCCTGTCTGAATGTATAGACAAAAACCAAACATCATTCTCATGTTACGTTCTCGGCATTGAATAATTAAGCATAAAGTTCACACCTTTTCTGCAACTGCCTTAAGCTCAGAGCTACTCACAGTTCCTTCCTTCTGTAACAGCTCATCAATAGATCTACAAAGCATAGCATTCTGATTCACCTGTAGAGAGAATCAAAAACCAAACACTGAATCATCTAACTCGTAAGAGAGAGATCACAAGAGAGTGTTGAAACAGAGTGAGAGACCAGACCAGTTTCTTGCGTTGTGCTTTAGGAGAAGAGAACTTCTTAACGGTTTTAACAAAGGCCGTTACGAACGTCACGCCGAAGTAAGCGAGAGGCACGGCGAGCATCCACGGCAACTTGCTGCTTCCAACTCGAGGACCTGGAATCGCTTGAGTCACCGAACCAGTGAACTCGACTAGGTCTAAGGCCTTCTCTTGAATCCACAACATATCCTCCTCTTCTACTTCTTCCTCCTGTTTTTTGTTCTCCGTCGTGGGAATCTCCGATGGTTTCTTCGACGCTGAGACCGAAGTAGAGAGGTGATTTGGTTTCAAGGGATGGAGTGAAGGTAAGGAGACGAGAAATGGTGTTTTAGGAAAGGAGGAGCGAGGGAGAAGTGATGGTTGACCGTTGTGTTGTGTTTGTGTCCGGAGAAGAAGTTGAGATGAAGAAGGTAGGAGAAGAGACGCCATTGGTGAAGCTTTTGGGTGTTGGCTTCGGATGCGGCGGAGCTCTGAAGCAGCTTATCGGGTTCGACGGCGATAGTGAGTAGGTGACGAAGTATCAGTTATAACTCTTTTTTTATTGGGCCGGGCCTCGGCCCATATAGTTTTAACTCAAAACGAAAAGAAAATTACTTTTACTACCAAGGTAAAAAGCGAACTTTGGGCAGCCAAAAATACTGTTTTTACTTGTGTTTGGAGACTTTTATTTACCACTTCAAACTATTTCATGTAAATTTAGATAAATTTCATGAACAAATAAATTGGAATTTTACAAAGAATCTATTACCTTCCCTTATCTATACATAATTTAATTCTCTTTTCTTTTGTCATATTATAAATGTCAAAAAAAAAATAGTTTTTGGTTTTGTTTGTGGGCAGCTGAACTCAAAGAGTAGATTAAGAAACAGTGACTCCAATGCTGAGTTCTAAGACTACTAAGCATATACAATTTTTGAGCATCAAAAATATTAAACATTATCAGGCCAGAACTCTCTGAAGAAGGCTCGTTCGAATTCTTTTTCCTGTAATTGTTTTTCGTGCTCCATCAACTTCCGCATTTTCTTTGAGAGTTTCTTGGATTGCTTTGAGACTTCTTCCTCCTGAAAATGTATACAATAAGAAAAAAGATAAGACGTTTGTCTTAGAGACAAACAGGAGAGTCATGTGGCATTGGTAACTATCAAACTTGTATTTGCTGAATATGAATTATCTTAAAAAAAAAACATACCTTTCCAGAATCTGTAGGTTTCACGGCTTTTCTCTTGATTGGTTTTTCAGCTACAGCTCCTATTCCTCGTTTGTTATTCTTCGGCTGTGTTTGTACCGGCACCAATATACCCTGTTTGTAGAAAAACACCAAGTCTTTTAGAAAGACGTGAATAATTAGATAAAGAAACTAGTACACGATGAACATTACGACTCATCAGAAACAAGAACGCAAGAGTAAAGCAACCAAGACAATTAAGTCCGAAAGCAAGTCAACACAAGCGTTTTAGGGTGATTGTAAAATAACTCAAAAACATCAGTTTTCTACTAAAACTTCCAGTTGTATCTTTTGTTGGTGGCTGCAGAAAAAAATGATACCAAACTGTGAACGAAATTCACTTGTAGACTTTGAAGTAGAGCAATAATTCCAATATAAATTTTATGCACAACCCTCCCTCAAAAAACAACTAAGAAGCCTAACATTCCTATTTGGTGGCCAGGGACATTGCATTAACATACGCAAGTAGACAGAACCAGAACTGATGTAAGTTTACCTGTTCCGCGACTCCAAGACCAGTGCCTTCCTTCCAGCCTTGCTTCTTTAGGAGCTGCATATTCCAATTAGTTAAGCACCAGTTAAGAGTATTTAAATATTTAAGGGAAAAAAAAAAAAAACACATCAAACATAGAACACTGCTCAATAAAGATACCTGAAACCCAATGTTGGAAGAACTAATTGCAGCCCATGAACTGCTCGATCCAGTAGACTCACCCATAGAACTCAGTAACAACCTATATATAATGAATCAAACATTCAGAATACAAAAAAAAAATTGGAACGAAAGTTAGTAGCTTTAATTTTAGGGTTAACAATTCAGATTATCGCCAGATCACGGCCAAACTCAAAACACCCCTTCTGTTAATTCGTGTCTGGTCATAACTGGCAACACTAATCAAAATTTAGAAAAAAAAACATGAAGATTTTTCATTAACCATGATCCTGAAACATCAGACAATTGAAGTAAATAGATATAAGGGGAACTCACCAAAAAAGACCAGAAGTCCCCGAACAGAACCAGACTTCGAAACCCTAGAATCGAATCCAAGAGAGAGAGCTTATCGAAATTCGCTTCGAGGTCTCCAAATAACGATTCGCTAAGCTCTGGTCGAACCACCGCTTCTTCTTGTCGCCGGCGTGAGGCGGTTGACGTCTTGGATATATTTAAATCGCTTTATAAATCATAACGGGCCTGTTTATTTGAGACAGGCTTAATTTAGGCCCATAACAAATAGTAGACGCGGACAAATCTGAACCAAACAGCTAATTTATTTAAATTGGGCCCAATAAAGGCCCGTAAAAATATAGTAGACGCGGACTAATCTGAACCAAACAGTTAATCTGAAGTTCGTAGGTCTCAGGTGTGCATAAACTCTCAGCGCGTCCACGCTACACCTTCTTCCTCCTCTAAAATCCCCTTCTCGATTAGAGAGAAGAAAAGCTAAGTCTCTGTATCAGTCTTCGCAGAAATTTCGTATCCATGGTATGAATCTGTTTCTCGTAGTCCCTTTTGATGATCTTCATTTTCATTTTCTAGGTTTTTGCATCTTTTTTTTTTCGAGATCGCAAATTTTAGGGCTTTTGGAATCTGAGACTTGAGTTTTGTTGCATTTATTTCGAATTTTAGATGGATGATTGCAAAATGTGACATTTCTTTCATATAGATCTAGTGGGTTATGATTGTTTGGAACTTGATTTTGATCTGCTCGAGATTGTGGATGCGTTCACAGCGATTGAGTTTATTCACTTCCTTTTGTAGGTTTTGTTTGGTTTGATGTAGAAATATAGATTTTTTTTCAAATGATTTTAGTGCTTTGCTAATTGCTATTGAGTCCAGATAAGGGCGTTTCAATGTTTGTGACTGTGAATTACATTTGCTATATCACCTTTATGTTCTATCGATGGCAGGCACCTGTGAGGGGGATTCTTGGTTTGCAGAGGGCAGTATCAGTTTGGAAGGAAAGTAACAGACTGTCTCCAGCTTTGAGATCATTCAGCACCCAAGCAGCATCCACTTCCACCACTCCACAGCCACCTCCACCACCTCCCCCTCCGGAGAAGACTCATTTCGGTGGTCTGAAGGATGAAGATCGGATCTTCACCAACCTCTACGGTCTACACGACCCTTTTCTCAAGGGGGCGATGAAGAGAGGTGATTGGCACAGGACCAAAGATCTGGTGCTCAAGGGTACTGATTGGATTATCAATGAGATGAAAAAATCTGGTCTTCGTGGACGTGGTGGTGCTGGTTTCCCTTCTGGTCTTAAGTGGTCCTTTATGCCTAAAGTCTCTGATGGTCGTCCTTCTTATTTGGTTGTCAATGCTGATGAGAGTGAGCCTGGGACTTGTAAAGATAGGGAGATCATGCGTCATGATCCTCACAAGTTGTTGGAAGGGTGTTTGATTGCTGGTGTTGGGATGAGAGCTAGTGCAGCTTATATTTACATCAGGGGTGAGTATGTGAATGAACGTTTGAATCTGGAGAAGGCGAGGAGAGAAGCGTATGCAGCTGGTCTCTTGGGGAAGAATGCATGTGGTTCTGGGTATGACTTCGATGTTTACATCCACTTTGGAGCTGGTGCGTACATTTGTGGTGAAGAGACTGCGCTTCTTGAAAGTCTTGAAGGGAAGCAAGGAAAGCCTAGGTTGAAGCCTCCGTTCCCTGCTAATGCGGGTTTATATGGTTGCCCCACAACTGTTACAAATGTGGAGACAGTTGCTGTTTCTCCTACCATTTTAAGGCGTGGACCTGAGTGGTTTTCGAGTTTTGGTAGGAAGAATAACTCTGGGACAAAGCTGTTTTGTATATCTGGCCATGTGAACAAGCCATGTACCGTTGAAGAGGAGATGAGTATCCCTCTCAAGGAACTGATTGAGAGGCATTGTGGAGGTGTTAGGGGTGGATGGGACAACCTGCTTGCTATCATTCCTGGAGGTTCCTCTGTTCCTTTGATTCCTAAGAACATATGCGAGGATGTGCTTATGGATTTCGATGCACTCAAGGCTGTCCAATCAGGGCTAGGAACAGCAGCTGTCATTGTGATGGATAAATCAACCGATGTTGTTGATGCTATTGCGAGGCTCTCTTACTTCTACAAGCATGAAAGCTGTGGGCAGTGCACTCCTTGCAGAGAGGGTACAGGTTGGCTCTGGATGATCATGGAGAGGATGAAAGTTGGCAATGCAAAGCTGGAAGAGATTGATATGCTTCACGAGGTAACCAAGCAGATCGAAGGACACACAATCTGTGCATTGGGTGATGCTGCTGCATGGCCAGTTCAAGGTCTGATAAGGCACTTTAGGCCGGAACTTGAGAGAAGGATCAAGGAACGCGCTGAAAGGGAGTTGCTTCAAGCTGCTGCTTAAAACCCTTGTTAACGACAGGTTTGCATCTTCAGTCATTGTTTCTTGTTGCAAACTTACAAAGATCTAGATGGTCACCTTAGTTGATTATTTTCGTAAAATGGTAGAGTAGCTTTTCTAGGCTCTGTAGTTTATTTGGTCCTTCACAAGAGTCTTATATGCCTTTTAGCAGGGAATTTGCTATTATTATCAATGGAAATAAAATCTGAAGCAGGCTATTAAGGTTTTCGGGATGCAAAGCTACTTCAGGAGTAGAAGAAGGTAATGCATTTGTTTTAAATGGTTCATGTTAAAACTTTGTTCAAGTTGTATCAGAAAGAGATCGATTTGCTCTTTTACTTACTCTATTCTTCAATGTTTACTTATTACTATGAGAGCACATTGGGAACAACCAAACAAAACCTTTCAGTGTTTGAAATAAAGGATGCTCCTGTTTTGGGTTTTAGATAGTCCTATATTACATTCCAAATAAGATAGATTAATGTGGTTCTTTTTGGCCTTCTGTGAACAAAATATCTATATGGTCGTGTTATCTGTATCATTGTGATTAGTCGCAACTGGTACGAATCTTAATCAAGGTGTGACTATTCTCATATATGTTCACATTAAAAAGAGGAAAAGATAATTGCTAAGAGACCTGTGAATTGATGGGACAAGTATGGTAGGGGACCGGTCTGGTTTGGTGGATGTTTATGGATAAGACGATACGTCACCATCTTCTTCTAACTTCTCTGTCCACTTCTGCAGTTTTTTTACATTTTTCAAGTTCGTTCCTAATCGTTAACATTACGAGATCGAGATGTTGTGAAAGTAAACCTATACATATCAAGTGAGCTGAGTGCATTACTATTTTTGAAAGCTTTGTTGCACAATGACTAGGCAATAATTCACATATTGCATAAACCGGACAGAGTATTTCTTAGGCAACTTACATATATTTTCATATTAGAAAGCCTCATCTAACGTTTGTTAAAGGGGCTTGCATTTATTTCTAGCACATGAATATTGTTACTAATAAATTATTGCTTCTAACTAGTATTTAGTGTAAACAATTATTCCCATAGTTTTGTAATTTTAAATTGTCTAATGATAAAAAGTAACATGACCAGTACAAAATAATTATTATTCATCAATGATTGCCTAGGACCCCAAATGTCACCAAAAATATATCTTTGCACATGCTATAGCATTATGAAAGTGGAAAAACAAAGTACAGTAACCTCAATTATGTAATTCACGAAAAAAAAATTACTTGGTACATGTAAATTTGGTGAAAAAAAAAGTATTCTGTATATATAGATATATAATTTTTTTGGTCAAATATATATATATATATATATATATATATATACATAATTCACTTGAAAAAAATGCAAACCAACTAAATTAATATTTTTTAATAAATTAATAATTTTAGTTGATCCCAACTTAAGTTGGTTTAAAATTTGACACAAATTAAAATAATAATGTAATAATATTTTTTTTAAAAATATATAATTATATGATCTCATTAAAATTATAAATTAATATAAGTATACAAATTTTATATAACTAAAAACTTATCATTATATAGTTTATGGTATATTCACTATGAGATCATCTTTATATTTTCTTAACACTTAATATATTTTGATGAGATTTAGCAATATTATATTCAAAACTATTTTAAAATTTTATGTAATGTATATTATATACACCAAATAATATATTAAAATTAATATAAATATAAATTTCATTAATAAATATCTATACAATAAAATCAAATCTTTTTATTTTAGAATAAATTTATTTTTTTTTAAAAAAATTAATAGTTTTTTGTAAATTTATATCTTTATAAATTAATAAAATTTCAAAACAGAAACTTTATTAACTTATAAAGTTTTTACTGTACTCGGTATAATAGTTTGTACTTTTTAGATTTATTTACTTAGCATAGTAATTACCAACAAAAGTAAAACTAGACACAAAAAAAAATAATTTGATGAGAGAAAACAAGGTAAGAAAAATGAAAAAAAGAGAAAATAAACAGCGAAGTTGAGCTGTGAAGAAACTGTAGCTATCAAAGGGTGTGGGCGCTCTGTTTCTCTATTTTGTTTTGAACTTCCCTTCCCCTATGACAATGGCGTTTTGACCTCTCTCCTTCTCTCTCTCCTTCAACTTTTCCCAATCCCTAGAGAAGACCCAATAAACCCCTAATTTATCTCCTCCGTTGTGCTTCTAATTTCTTAAAAATCAGATAAACCCCTCTCTTTCTCTTCGCTGCTCTGTTTCTAGCTCCTCTTTAGGATACGCCAAAGATATATCCTCTTGAAGGGTTTATCTCCCGCCCTTATTTTCAGGGAATTAGAATCTGTAGCAAAGAGATTCCCTTTATCATCCTCCGAGATTCTCTCTCTATATATATATCAATTTCTCTAGTCTATCTGAGTTATTAGTGATTTTATTTGGATCTCTGATTAGTTGTTAGCTTGTGGAAACGCTAAAAGCTTCCAACTTTTGCAGAAAGTCTGTTTTTTTTTGGGTGGGATCTATCGGGTGGGTTTGATTAGATTAGAAAAATGACTGTGGAGGAAGTTGGTGAAGGCTCTACGTGGAGTAGGGAAGATGATATTGCCTTTGAGAGGGCTCTTGCTAACTATACAGATGAAGAATCAGAGGAAAAGTGGGAGAAGATTGCTGCTGATGTTCCAGGGAAAAGTGTTGAGCAGATTAAAGAGCATTACGAGGTTTTGGTTGAAGATGTTTATAGGATTGAATCAGGACGTGTCCCTCTTCCTTCTTACCCTTCTCCTCTTGAGGATGGTGGTGAGGATGGAGGAAGTAGTAAGAAAGGAGGTAACAGCCATGCTGGTGAGTCTAATCATGGAAGCAAAGCAAAGGCAGATCAAGAACGACGAAAGGGTATTGCCTGGTCTGAGGATGAGCACAGGTGATCTTCTCATTCATTTAGTGTTCTTTTGATTAAGATCGAGAACAATTAATCTTATAGCTCTAGGTGATAAATTTAGGCATCATTGGATGTTAATCTATAGCAAGTTAGATATTTTTTAAGTCAGACTGTGCTTAGAAGCAAGGACTTAACATGAACTCTTAGGTTCTTGGTCTCCCTTATTGTGGAAGTAAAAGGATCGATTTTAGTTTTTAGGTGGACTTAACCTCTAGAGAAATTTCTCCATGATTTGCGTAAAAGTTTCTAAGGCTCTGATATTAGTGAAAGTATAACTTGGCATGGGACAGAGAAAGCTGTCTTCATAAATTCTCGTTACATCTGTTTTAACTGCTATATCATTACATCCACCATGTTAGGAGATGATGGAGAGATGCTATCTAACCCCTGGGACCATTTTGACCATCTTTTCCACCACTTGCTGAACCTAGATGCTGTTTATCATTCAAAAACCTTGAGAAAGTTATTTGGTCCACCTCCATTATTGGAGAAGCCCACTTTCCTTTTAGAAGGGAACAAAGAATATCTTACTTTAATGTTTAGTCTTCGTTTTACTCTTTTGAAAGCACTAATGGTTTTGGTATAGAGTAGATAAGCGTAGAACTAGAATTGATTATAACGCTAAGATCAGCCGTATAAAATTAATTACCAGACTGCTTTTTCACTTCAAAGAACTGGAAATGGATGCAACAGTGAAGTTTATAAGTGTCTTGCAGTGAGAGTTTAAATCTTTACTAATTTCCAAGATTAGCGTTAGATGGCATATACAGGACAATCGTTATTGTGTTACCTGTTATTGGTTTTAGACTGGTTCCGTTGGCAAACTCTTGTGTGTTTTCATGTTTGATACTTTGGCCAGAAAGATTCTGCATTTTCTTGTGTATGCAATTATTGATGAACTACAGTTTGTCTCTTCTGTGTTGCAGGTTGTTTCTTCTTGGTTTGGATAAGTACGGTAAAGGAGATTGGCGTAGCATTTCTCGTAATTTTGTGGTAACAAGAACACCGACACAAGTAGCGAGCCACGCTCAAAAGTATTTCATTCGTCTAAACTCAATGAACAAAGACAGAAGACGATCAAGCATTCACGACATTACTAGTGTTGGCGACGTAGATGTCTCAACGCCACAAGGACCAATCACTGGTCAGAACAACAACAACAACAACAACGGTTCTGCTACTGTTGCTGGAGGAGGAAACAAATCAGCTAAACAAGCCACCTCCCAACCACCACCTGGACCTTCTATGTATGGAACACCCACCATAGGTCAACCAGTAAGTGGACCGTTGGTCTCAGCAGTAGGTACACCTGTGAACCTCCCAGCTCCGCCTCACATGGCTTATGGAGTCCATGCTGCTCCAGTCCCTGGCTCAGTGGTTCCTGGTGCACCAATGAACATGTCTCAGATGCCCTACACTATGCCCAGGACACCAACTGCTCATAGGTAACGTCTTGTTATGATAGTGCTCTCCGTTTAGGTGTAAGAAAGTTGTGTAAAGTTTTTAGTTAATATTCCTTGAGTGAGTTTTTTTCTATTACATAGTTTGTGAGGATTTTTACGAGGTTCGAATAAGAAAGATATGAATGAATAGTTTCAGACTCAGAAGCAAAGCTACATCTTTCTTTGGGTTTTAACCTCTGTGAAACTTTGTTATGTTCAGGAGATTGTATACAAAATAAAGTTTGATTTGAAATTGAATATAAGAATGTGAAAACACCAAATTCAGTGAATCAGATAAGTTCATCAGCGTCGGTCATCGTTTTTGAGTCAGAGTAACTCTTGTCTGGTTTTATTCTCCTGGTGATCTCATCAAGAACCTGATAGATCTCATAAGATCTTGGGTGTGATTTATCTTGCACTGTAAAGTTATGAACTTCAACTCCTACTTCCACAAGATAGCTATACCCAGCAGCCTTTGTCATCGTTTCCTTCTTCATCATCTTCCTCATCCTCAAAACCCCATCCCACTTCTCATTCGCAGCGTAAATATTTGACATGATCACACAGTTACCTGGATTGGAAGGTTCAAGCTTGAACAGTGCCTCGCTTGCTATCTCTGCTATCTCAACGTTGCCATGGAAACTACAAGCACCCAAAAGAGTTCCCCAAACTACAGCATCTGGCTTCATAGGCATTGTTTTGATGAGATCATAGGCTTCTTGGAGCTTCCCAACACGCCCTAAGAGATCGATCATGCATCCGTAGTGCTCTAGCTTTGGGGAGACCTTGTGAACTTCCTCCATGGACTTGAACAACTCTTTGCCCTTCATTACCATCCCACCATGAACACAAGCTAGCAGCAACCCAACAAATGTCACTGCATCAGGTCTCTCTCCTTCTCGCTAAAGTAGCAACGGAAGATCATAGTGTTAGAACTTTTTAAAACAAAGGGTGATATCAACAACGACAAGAAGAAAAAGCTCACCAACATTTGGGCATAAAGCTCTAAAGCTTGGTCGTGTTTCCCATGAGTAGCTAGACTACTGATCATGGAGTTCCACGAGCACAAATTTCTCTGCTTCCCCAACTCATCGAATATTCGTTTAGCTACATCTATCATTCCACATTTTGAGTACATCTCTAGTGTAGCATTACTAACGTAAATGTTATCAAAGAACCCGTTCTCTCTAGCATATCTTTCTAACCTTCTCCCAATCTCCAACGCTCCTAGATTAGCACAAGCGGGAAGAACACTAGTCACAGTAATATGGTTAGGCTTCACAGATTTATCTTTCTCCATAGACAAAAACATCGTTAAAGCTTTAGAGTAATTCCCATTCTGACAAAACCCAGATATAACACTAGTCCACGAGATCACATTCTTACAAGGCATCGAATCAAACAACTCCAACGCCGCCTTCATATCACCCTGGCTTTTGTAAACCGTGATCATCGCGTTCCACACCGGTACATCTCGGTTAGGCATTTCGTCGAACACCCTGCGTGCACAACACAAAGCTCCTACCTTTGCATATCCAGTGATTAAAGCAGTGCAGCAGAAGGAATCAGACTCAAACCCAGATCTGATAAACTGGGTATGAAGCATTCGTAAGGGTCTACACGACGGAATCGAAGCAGAGGCGGCGAAAACGAAATTGAAAGTGTGGTGATTTGGTCGGAGGCCATCGTGGGAGAGGAGATTGAAGAGGGAGATAGATTCGTGAGGCTGGTCATGAACGGAGTATGCTTGAATCAGCTTGTTGTAGAGGAAGATACAAGGGTTTGTGTGAAGATCGAAGAGTTTTCGGGCGTAAGCAAGATTAGGAACACGAAGCAATCGTTGTAAGAGATCTTTGGTTTCGTCTAGGCCAGTTTTGAGACAGTGCGCGTGGAGTTGTTTGATCTGATTCATTCCCACGCGCACACACTTCCCGCGTAATCAGTGTTGGACTTTTATGGGTTTTTTTATCGTATTAACGCTGACGTAAGGTATTGGGCTTAAATTATGGCCCATGTAGCAAAGATATGTTTCAACAAATTTGGAATTAACCAGAACATCTATCAATTAATACAATCCGTAAATTAAAATCTCTAAAGATTAATAAAACTTTACCAGTTCTAATTTGGATCAGTTTAACATTTGATACAAATCTATAAAATAATAAGATAACATTTTATTAAAAAAACTATATGTAAATATATATTGTACTATTAAAATTATAAATTAATAATTTATATAATACATATTTTATATAAGTAAGAACTTATTACTATGTTGTTTATTTTATATTCACAATATATGATCTTATATTCTTTGACACTTATATTTTGATGAAATTTAATAATATTAAATTTAAAATACATTTGAATTATATACACTAAATAATATAATAAAATTAATATAAGTGTCAACTTTCAAAAATAATAATTCATATCTATACAATAAAATTAAAAAAATCTTATCTTATAATAAATATATCTTAAAATAATAAATCTAAATAAAAAAACTTTTAAATATTAATATCTTTATAAATTAATAAATTTTTTAAGTCCAAATATTATTACTTTATAGAGATTTTACTGTATTTTATTAATATATAATGAACTGGATAGGGATCTGATAATGTTATTAGAATATATCCTCAGTTTTTCATAATTTATAAAACTATTGTCTTCCAATATTATTAAGTATTTTCAGAATATCTTTTTTAAATGGTATATTTAGATATCATACAAGTCTCATAAGATGCCAGTTGGAGAAGTATTGTCCTAGTGCTTTGAATAATAGGTTGGAAATTTTCAAAAATAGAAACAAAGATATAGATACTTCGAACAAAAAAAATAATCATACTGTTATACATAATGTATTAAAAAATACAGATAACCTACGATTGAATAACTGAGCTATAAATATAGTCCATTGTTATTTGATTATGAACATTCTTTACACAATAATATAATGGATTTCACTAAGAGATTTTTGATGGTGTTTGCTCTTGCCATTGTGTTGAGTATCTCTTCTATTTATTGTCGTCAAAGACCGGAACTCATGCCTTGTAAGATTGTGTTATATCTGTGTTTTTTTTTTGGTGATTTACTATGAATTGTTCTAAATGTATACTTTTTGGTTTATTCAGGGTCCGGAAAAAAATTTACTCAATGTTTCGACTCAGGTCCATGTATGCAAGGGATGTTGAAATGCATTCAGTTCTGCTCGTCAATGGGGACAGCAGATGGACAATGTAATAGTGAAAATTTATGTTGTTGCACTTATGAGTGAAAAACTCTTTATTAGTGTTACATTAAAATTCTGGATCAACGTTACATTTTAATTATGGAGGAGAACCCTTGTTATGATTATTGTATCCAAACTCATATTGTCATGTGCTGATAAATGTATGATGGTTACTTTTATATCTTAACCATACTGGATTTTTTTTAAATAAACTCATATGATTAAGTTCTTTTTAAATGAAAATTTATCTTATAATATAGCCTAAAAACAAAACTTCTAAGTAGCCTAAGGCAGAACAAAGAAATTAAAACTGATGTGGGTAAACAAAAAAAAACTTATTTTAGTTTGTTTTCTTATCTTCTTGGTCAGTGATTTTCTTGGGATCCACAGACTCATCCTCACCTCCAAAACCAAACTCGTTCACGCGTGTTTTGTCCACAGGATAAACCCATCTCTGGTACAAGTATATCAAGAATATCACATCTGCAACAACAACACCAGATTTAGATCATCATCAGTATTTGTCAACTCCAAAACTATCTAAAGAGGCATGAATCAACAATCTCAATGAAAGATTGGTTTGTATTATTTACCATCTCGGAAGACAGAAAGACGGTGAAGCATTGGCATTTTGATGACAAAAGCAAAGAGATCGTCGATGATGGTGTTGAGGAATTTATAAGTCATTTGCCTCCATGGTAGATGCGCTACTGACTTTAGCTTATAGTTGATGAACAATTGTGGACACATCATTATGAAACCTGCAAAAAAAAATAAAAACACAAAACACATTGATTCCAGTTCAACAGAATCACACACATGAGAGTTCTGAGAAGATTTTGAAGGAGTTTACCAAACATGTAGACGCAGCTCGTTAGTGAAGATAGTATCCATGAGTACCAGCTCTTGTGGCGTTCGTAGGCGAGTGAATATATGGAGAATCCAGCGACAAGGAGGAGAAGTACATAGGATAAGAACTTAATGGCCATATCATCATACTCCTTGGTTTTGTTTCTCGCATATGATTCACGATCGTGGAACCTCAATCTTGGAATCATTCCACTTCTATCAACCTAGGAAGTTGATATATTAGTCACATTTTTACATAAATGCAAAGAAAAAATATCAGAATGAAAGTTTCACTTGCTAATTCATGAAATGTTATTAGATGTACCTCTATGCGCATGGCTTTCCCTATTTTCCAGAACTCAATGCAGACGCCAACTCCAGAACTAGCCAGTATCATCCATGAAGTATCGTTGTCAAGCAGGTAGAGGAAGATGATGAACTGACAGATAAAGTTCAGTACAACAGACTTTGCAGACAGTCCTTCCATAGATTTGTTCTTGTTCCAAAACTGGATATCTGCAAGGGAAAGCAAGAGACACATTAGATAGCTAATATCAAGACGCATTTTAGGATAGTAGCTGTTGTATTTGGTTTTACCATTTTTGAATGCAAGGAAGTCGAATACAGAATGCAGCATCGAAACACACATTGTGACGCCCAACAGGTAGGGATTGCCTTCCAAAAACACCCTCTGCAAGTAATAGTATTAACCACGCAAAAAAAAAAAAATGAACATCTTAGTATATAATAAGACATGAAGCTAACTGAGCATAAAGGAAAGGAATCACCTACCTTTAGTTCGTCAGATTCACCATCAAGCATGCTGCCATAGCTACGATGAACCTGGAAAGACTGTTCAATCTGCTCAAATAGCTGCCACTTTGTCATGCTTATGGGGCTGACTTCTATGTTAAGTGGTAGCTCTGTGACTGTCTCATTGATTGCAATCAACTTGTCCCTTAGTAACCAAAACTCGTTGAAGAAAACTATAGGGTAGTAATTTACTGTAGTAGGTTCCACCTGTATGTCTGTCAATAAAGTTAAGGAAAGCAAAAAGAAAATTTTCTACACGAGTTTGATTCAACTTAGACTAAAAATGGCATGGAAGATGAAACATGCAGCGAGACATATCTCTAGTGCCTTCGAAAGATAGAGAAACAAGTGCATAGATAGTTGTAATAATTGGCAAGTCAGGAAGGATACAAGGAGCAATGTTTGGTGGTACACCATGCTGTGGATAGCTGTAATTAAACCGAAGATAATTAGCAAATGTCTTATGAAATTCATGCAATAAATCCATTATTCATCTAACCAATTATTCAGAAGGAACTAACCGAGTAAAGTCATCGACTAGGTTAATGGTGACATTAGGTTTCCAGTAAGATATCCATTCCACAGGGCCCTCATCCTTCAGTTCCGAGTCATGACCATCAACCTCCTGCGAAGTCTACTTTGTGTGGTTAGTTCATAAGAACGTGTGCCATAACACAGGCTTCATAATATTAATTTATAAGCAAAACATATAAAAAAATCCTTACCTCAACTTCTGCATTGGATTCAGCAGAGTCTTTAGGATTCCCCAACAGACTCTTCTTCTTATCTGCTTTTCGCTTTGGCAAGTAAGTCGCAACAGCTGAAAACAGTAAAAAAAAAAAAAAGACCGTCCAACTTAGTGACTAAATGAATCTAACTAATCAACTCTTCTTAAAAGGATCATTCATCTTACGATGCGTTCTGCCAAAGCAATTACGAGGCTGATACTCAGGATCATTAGGATCTATAGGAAAACCAGATCGAGCAAAGAAGACATGAGCATATAGACTCCCATTATTCTTCAATGCCTACAACAACAACAAAACATCTCAACACAACTGACACTAACATATGAAGAAACACAAAACATCTATTACCTCTGATGGATAATACTTCATGGACAAGGTCCTAGTGCTCTCTGGCTTCCACACAGCATAAGGTATATTCGTCTCGTGCCAAACAAGCCCACCATCATTCCCAAAGTCATTGAATCTATGATTCTCCGTTAGATAAAACCACATATCCTAACGTCAAAACCAAATACTTTAATTCGACCACCTCGAAAACGAGACGTAAAGCAATCGAATTGAAGAAACCCAATTACCAAGGGCTCGCCTTTCTGAAAGAGATTGGACATAAGATGAGGTGGAGGCTGAGAAGGATCCACAGGTTTTTGTTTCGGCGAGAAGAACTTCGATGCGAAGTAGCAGAAGACGGCGATTCTTATGATTCCGGTTATGCTCTGCCCAAACCCGCCTGCTTGTCTTTGCTGCTGCGGCTGAGCATCACCGCCCGCTGTTTCACCTGCCGGCGTCGCCATATTCGCAGAAGAGATGCTTTCTCCGAATCAAAGCTGTTAACTTTACTGACCGAGGTGTGAAAAGCAGAGTCTAGAGACAGAGAGATTACTTAAGGACGTTATACAAAAAATTAATAGTCTATTTGCATGTAAGGACCTAGATTATTTATTATATTCTTATTCACCCCGTTAGTAGCTGAATTTCATAATTTAACCCACTCTTTTCTTTATAAACTAAAAAATAGTCTCTTAAATAAGAGATAAAATTGTTTTTTAATCAAAAAATATATAAAAAAATGTCAAAAGGTAAGAACCCTAAATTAAGAGTTTGGATTAATCATGATTTAAATGTTTTATATCTTCATATTCATATTGAAAGAACCAGTGGCGTTTTGATATAATATAATATGTGAAACACTGCAAAACTAGATGATAAAACGGTCTACAGAAAAGCACATTGCATAAATATTACAGAGACAAATCTTGATTGAGATAATGTTACATGTACATGAACTTTGGGGCAGTAGGTAGAGAACAAGCTTATGATGACTCTGTTGAATTTATGGTCTGCCATTGGAGTTGGGAGATGTTAAAGGAAACAAAGTAAGCAACTCTGGTTCTGTATACCCTGGTTTAGACCTTGGAGATGGATGTAAATAAAAACGTCTTTCTTTAATAGCTTTCTCTTCCTCTTCTTCTGATTTATCCCCTTCTATCAAGGACAGGTTAGAGAGCAATGAAGAAGGGGTGGTGGTGCCCACTGGACTTGTTAAAAAGTTGGTGTTACCAGATTTAGATGATGGTGTTGTACCAGTGGGCTTAAAGCTCAGAGGAGGTTTGACAATTTCAAGCTTTGGCCTCATAATACATTGCCTTCTCTCATGGAGCTTAGAAGTTGGTTTCTTCTGTGTGGCGGGTTTTGTAGCTGTTGTTGGTTCTGGTAATGCTGCTGCTGAAGCATTGTTGTTGTTCTCTGATGGACCTGTTAACCGCTGCACGATCTCTCTGAACGTGTTGGGGTCTGTGTGGACAAATGTTGTGACCGGCTTGCATGTTGCAACGTTCTGACTTCCTTGGTTATTCATATGTAAGTTTTTCTCAGACAGAACAAGATTTAAGTTACAACTGTTTCTTTTTTGGCCTCTGACCTGTGACAATGGTATCATTTGTGAAGTTGAAGATATTAAACTTAATGAATGTCAATATATGTGAGTGATTTGAGGAATGAGGATGATGGTGGAAGGTTAAAGGTTTCTCAAAAGATCTTCTAAATCCCAAAAGAGAGTCATCTTACAAAAGAAGCAACTCAAAACAGAATTAGCTAACAGATACAAAAAGAAGAGGCAGTCGTGTACTCAAACCTTACCATTTAAAAAAAAAAGACTATTAGATTCTTAATATCTGTGAGACAAAAAAAAATAAGAATAAAAAAATTGGCTTTTTCCTGAATTTGCTTTGACTTGTTGTACACTCAAAAATCTATATCGAAGTTTGGTGTTATTACTAATTGTAGGAAAGCAAATGAACAAGGCCTATCATGTCCTGAATCTGTCTTCTTTCGTAATATTAATGGTGGTTACTTGTTCCTATGATGAGGGAACTGGTTATAGAAGTTTATATGATTTGATAGATAACCAAAGGTAATGCTTCTTCTCTATGAAAACATAACAAGAAATGATGAAAAAAGAAGACCAAAGACATACCTGAAGAACAAGTCAAGGCAGCAAGTGAAGGCAAATGCTGGTTTCTGAACCCAAAAGAAGATAAAAAAGGAAGTTAAAAAAGAAGAAGAGAACAAAAGAGAAGAGATGTCAAAGAAGGTATAAAAGACTGTTCTTGGTCTAATGCTGTTCACAGCTCAGAACTTGTTCATATACCAGAAAGAGAGAGGAAAAAAACAGAAGAAGAATGTGAAGGAAAGAGGAGAAGAAGACTATTTTATCCTTTGGTTTTTAACCGTTTTGGGTTTGGTCAAACATCAGGATGACAGATTGTGATGAGTTATTCCATGTTGTCGTGAAGGAATGGAGAAACGAAGTTCAGCAAGGAAGAAAATGCATGCCGTTTCGGTTAAGGAGTGTAGGGAGAGAGATACAGAGACGTCATAGCAACTTCTCCACCCAATTTATAATACCAAACAACGGTTTCTATTT
The DNA here is from genome assembly GCA_014822095.1 of Diplotaxis tenuifolia. Lineage (NCBI taxonomy): Eukaryota > Viridiplantae > Streptophyta > Magnoliopsida > Brassicales > Brassicaceae > Diplotaxis > Diplotaxis tenuifolia. The sequence continues at coordinate 23,024 of JABAYD010017152.1, forward strand.
TTTCTTTCTTTTGTTATATTGTTTTATTAATGGGCTGTCTCCGTTGAAAGTGATAAGAATATTTAACTGGAGGAAGAACAGTTTCCTAACTGACTCTGTTCTTCTTCTCTGTATATTTGGTTGACTCCTTCCATGGCTATGGTCATAAGAACATTAATCACTGGCTTGGTCTAATATAGAACACAACAAGCGCTTTTTTGTTTTTGTTTTACCAACGATCGCTGATGAATATTGGGAAATATATAAACGGATTCGAGATTTGACTTACAACTATCACAAAATGAACAATGCACATCTGAAAACCAACTAACAAAACCGGTTTGGTTGTGGTTCGACTCAAAATCCAACCGGATAATATTTTCACCAAAGCATTATTACTCCCTAAGTATCTCTAGCTCAAACCTTTTTATTGTTTTGTTTCTTCTATTATTCAACTATAATGTATATCACAAAGGAAATTATACCTGATGATGATTCCTACGGCTACAAATATAATCATCATTGTCTTTGTGAACTGTCATACCGTTTGGTTACGCTAAGGTTGCTCTTTTGCCCTTTGCTTCTCTCGACTACAAGAAAAAAAAGTTTGCGATGTTGTTAGTAATCAACTAAGAATTTGTAATAAAGGGAAGATGAACTAGAGTGGAGAGAGTAGAGAGATACCGATTTTCTTGAATCCAGAAACTGACTATAAATGTCATAAAGCTTTTGCTTCTCGGTTTCAGAAACCGATGGTTTAGTTTTCGAAGCTATCGATTTTAGAAGAGGATCAGTTATCATTGGAGTCGTTCCTGGCTCGGTTCTATCTTCTTTGCTCAGAAACTCATGAACAGCTGCAAGTTGCGCATCTGAAAGAAGAGCTTGAAGATCAGCTCCGCTAAAGCCTTCAGTCATCTGAGCTATAGGATCTAGGTCAACGTCATCAGCCATCGGAAGCTGCATAAATGTGCAAAGATTACTATTATTCTATCATTTTTAATTTGTGTTATATATGTAAATGCCTTAATTTTACATAGATGATTCCACTTTATGGTTGTCCCGATTCTATACCATGAAGACTTATATGAGGTTTCAGGAAGAAAAACGATTAGCAGAAGTGATGTAAATGATAGAACTAACCTTTCTAGAGAGAACTGTAAGAATCTCTAATCGCTCTGGTGGGGATGGAAAGTCGCACATAAGAAGACGATCAAGCCGTCCAGGCCTCAGTAGCGCAGGATCAAGTAGATCTGGCCGACTGTTAATATGTAAACCATTATAAAAAGTCATATATTCACCTTTTGCATGGAATGAAAACTTAAAATGAGGACTAAGATAGGCTTCAAAATTAATGGATACTATAATTATGGATTTAAACTCAAGTCTTAATCCACCCGTTTGCTGTAGATTGTATGAATGCATTACACACTAAGTATGGTAAGGAATATAGACGTATTCTGGTGTACCTACCTTGTTGCAGCAAATACAAAGACCCCGGTTAGAACTTCAACTCCATCCAGTTCTGTCAAGAACTAGGCAAAAGAAAAATATGACATGAGACGTTTCAACTTAGGGCTGGTTGAGTATGCACAGACTTTTGAAGTAACTTACTTGATTAACAACTCGATCAGTAACTCCGGTGTTGTCATGTCCTCTCTTGGGAGCTATTGAATCAAATTCATCGAAGAAGAGTATGCATGGTGCTGCAGCTGCTGCTTTTGCAAATATATCACGGACCTGAGAGATGGATGTTTGTAGTTATTAGATATATTTGACACTACTAGGATAACTTCTTTTTTTTTTTAACAAGAACTACTAGGATAACATTCTTCAGGTTTCTTTACTTATCTAGTACACAGTACATACTAAGAAAAAAAAATACCCAGGAGAATCCAGCAGTAAACTAAAGTAGGATGCATAACAAAGAGGTGTCATTCTTACAGATTGTTCAGAAGCACCAATGTATTTGTTTAAGAGCTCAGGCCCCTTCACTGAGATAAACCGTAGGGAACACGCTGCTGCAGCTGCACCAACTATGTGAGTCTTCCCACAACCAGGTGGGCCATACAAGAGAACATTTGATCTCAAACGCAGAGGAGACTTTGCAAAGATTTTCGGAAATTTTGATGGCAACTCAATCATCTGGACATGACAAAGAGCAAATGAGTTGGATTTCCACAGTCAGTTCCCTAGATAAACTACTGATCATTCGTATCGTAATTGTCAGCATAACTCGTAACAATACGTTATATAATGGAATTCTTTCCATCAGATTAAATCCCCAGATAACTAAGTAAGAGAATATCCAAAGATATACGTAAATGCTAGCAGATAAAGCCAATTAGATGGAGGTTGACGATGCTTCCTGCTTACAGTTAATAAAAGAATAACAATATCTGCCAAATTTCCTACCCACACTAGTTAAATCTTAATGGAGCAAAAAATCAGATATACATGCTTAGATACCTCTTTGATAGCACTTTTAACATCAGTAACACCTCCAACATCTTCCCACCCCGAACGACCACCTTCAGAAGCAGATTTTGTGATGTCACGCATGGCAACAGGCACAAATTCATGCATAGCTCGCGTAAAGTCTTCTTTGACCAGAGTATATTTGGATACATTGGATTCACAAGGTAGATGTCGGCCAATGGCAGCATGAACAGCTCTATCAACCAATATTTCCTGGAAAAAGGAAAACGCGATGTCTATTAACGGACAGAAAGACGAACAAAAGAAAAGAAAGGAAGGAGCCCCGAGTGGTCATGAGCATGCGCCCAAATCAAAACAAGAGTAAGTTATCATGTCGTGTATGTTATGGTTTCTAATACCAGGTCATACGCATCATATCCTTCACATTTGGAAGCTAAGTCGAGCAAGATATCTTCCGAACATTCTAAAAGGCGTTTTTGTATCTCATGCTTCAGTATAGCCCCACGTTCAGAGGTAGCAGGAGCAGCCAGTTGCACATGGAAGTCAAATCTTCCTGAAAATATAACATGGATCATTTGCGTGAAAACAGGTAAAAGTGCTGGTATATAACAAGTTTGTACCTGATGAGCTCAATGTCTGTGGAATTTGTTCTAGAGACTGAACAGAAGCAACAAATGCAAGTGGACCAATTCCACAAGAGGAATTCCTGTATTCCTGTTGAGTGAACGAAAATAGAACTGATTAACTAAATGAGCAGAAATGGGATGTATCAGCGAGGATTGAGTCCCTGTGCATATCTTGGAGAAGAGTGAATGTAACACTTAAAACAATGAAATATTGGACCTAGTATTATTCAACAGTTCATACCCCATAATCATCTATAACATCAGTTAGGAATTTTGTAAGCATCGTAATCGCATTCGAAGCTTGAGTTCCTTCGTTATCTGAAGATGATGAGATAATGCTATCAAGATCATCCAAAATGATAACGGATGGTGCATGTTCCAAGCCTTCAGCTATTACACTAGAAAGGGTTTGACGGATGTGTTGGACCTTCTCCAAGGCAAGTGCAGAACATGATACCAGAATCCTGCACAAGGAAATCAACACTTAGCCACAACTGTACCAGAATGAGTCTCTTGAAAACAAATGATATTGGTTGGGGTAGATCAGTAGGGGCAAACGTAAACCATAACCACTCACACATGTGCCAACAGGTCTTTTTGTTCCTCCAAGTACTTAGCAGCAGCTCTTGCTAATATTGTCTTTCCTGACCCCTATAAACCAGAAGCTCACATTAGTAAACAACTAGGTCATTTAACCAGGAAAAAATGAGAAATTAAGAAACGACTGAAGCCTGGAAAACAAAATGTTTAAGGTTCTGAAAGAAAAGAACTGAAGCTTTGATATAAACATCTGATATTCATGACTGGCAAAAGGGATAGCTTTGGAGTGGATAACGTGCTAACGTTAATGGAGATATAGAATCAACTGGCAACTTAATACAAGTAAATCCAGGGACCAAAAATGCACTAAATTAATGTTTGACGAATTCCAAATGGAACGGCAAAAATGGGAACGGGAACTCACAGGAGGCCCATATATGAGAATATGTCCAGGTGAAGGAATACCGAATTTGCTAAACCACATTCCAGCCGTCGGAGACAACAACACGGTCATCCCTGCACGAACAGATCTCATGAACATTAACCAGATAAAATAAAATATACAAGTTAAAATCCACTACATGTAAAGGTTGCAGGAATGGTAGATAATCGTGGACATTTTATATGCAACTAGAACGTATCAAATAACAAAACTAACACATAATGAAACCAAAATCTTAGCAAAGTATAAGTAATCAGAAAGTATGACACAAGGCCTATCCATAACTGATTGATTTAGTTTTTTATCCGCAGCCATATATTCATCTGTATAACACAGAGCGCCATCACGATATTATAATTCAAACAAGAAGATGACAAGAGAGAGAAAACATACTCTTGATAACATCCGACACAACTGAGCCCATCCACTCTAAGGAAGATATATCCGGAGAAACACCTTTATTGCAGTGTCTTTTTTTAGCAGAAGAGAAAAATATAGGTTCGCCAAGATTCATCTTCTCAAGCATTGGCTCAATATGAACCACATTGTCCTTCTTCTCACTTCTATCCAAGGTAAGCTCATACGCAATGAATTTATCACCAACGGAAGACTCGTCAGAGACTGTCATTACGTACAAAATTTCTAAAGGAACCATTTTTTCTTTCTCCCTATTTTCCAGAGGCTGCCCGTCTCTTAACTTATAAGATTCGATCCCTCCCACTTCAAAATGTAACAAAGTTTCCCTTCCTAAAATCAACGAACTAACATCAACTCCTGTGACTGACACAATAGCATCACGCTGTGCCAATAACCACAGGCGAGTAAGGCATTCCAGTCCTTTCTTATTCTTAAGTTGATAGGCAGTATCCTGTTCTCCTTCCTTATGTAAACCCTCAGATAAAAGAGCAACAATCTTCTCGTGCACAGACCAGTCCACAACATCCACATTGGTGGTCAAGCCAGAAGGTGGATGGCTGCTTCTTCTATTAGAATTTGGATTGCCAAGCATATCCGTACCTCTATCAAGCACGTTTTCCTTTTCAGGAATCTTAAAGATGCACGGAGAAAGTGAAAGAGCAGGAATTTCTTTGTTCACGTTGACATTGCATCCCCTTAAGTGAACCCCTACATACAAGTGATAACTCTTACTCACACATTGATAATTTTGTGGTAACAAAGCTCCATTGAATAAAGAAAGATGCAAAATGGCGCATTCAATAGCTTCTGGATTTCAAAATGCATGACAACTCTCAAAAATCTACATCTTTACTTCCTGAAAGTTATGGCAAATAAAATACAAAATCCTAGTGTTGCATTGTCTTTCCGTACATATCAGTGACCAAGCCGCTCAGGTAGACAAGCTAATTACACCAACATCAAAAATTTATACGCACATAAAACAAAGGCGACTGTATTTTAAGAAAAATTACTCACATGAGTGAAGGCCTGCTCCTAGATAGAGACGAAGAGACTCCACCATCATTAAATGTCCTTTAGCAGCTAAATCTGAAAACACAAGACGAAGAATTGGTCGACGGGGCTCTTTCTTCGAGCTGGGAGTACCATTCTCAACCACCTTTGAAGCTTCGCTGTTTTTCATATTTAAGGCCTCGTCTTTCTTCAAACTATCTTTCAAAGGTATTCTTGGGGATACCGAAATCACTTGAAGCGATTCTAGCGAGTATTTCTCGGCAGTTTCTGGATGAATATAGGCAATGGAAGTGAGCGCTGCTCTTACATCAAATCCTTTGACATCAGCTTCACGAAACGCTGATCTAGTGGTATCTTGTACACGTAGCATGATTTTCACAGTGTTAAATTCTTTAACCGAAGCATCAGGACCCTTTTTCGCGTTGAGATTCCTTTCACGTCTTTTAGGAGCCACAGCCACCTCGGTTCCTGGCACAAGTTGTACTGAAAACGAACCATCAGTCAATTAGTTATCGTTAGTCAACTTGTAATGATTGTAAGCATAAGAGATTTGCAAGCATGATCTACCCATTTGGTATCCCAGGGAAGATAAGTTGGAAAAAAAGAAAGAAACTAGAAAAGCATGGTAATAGACGACTTAATATAAACAAAACAAAAGTGAAGAACAAATATGGTCTTACCCACCGCTTTTGTTGGAAATGTAGAAACCACAGCAAATCTTATCACAGTTCGGTCATGCAACCACAAAGGGAACTTCATGGCCTCGTGAAGTATCCTCACCTGAGAAAAAAAAAACGTGTGTCCTAAGTTACCTCGTGATTGCCACAAACTAAAAGCTATTGCATCGTGTACGAGGCATGAAGATATGAAAACAACACCCCCACGTAGTCATAAACTAGAGGAACAAGAAGACGTAAAGGGCAACGATGGTAAAATTGCAAGTCAACTAGAATGCAAAACGTTTACTTCCAATAAAATCAATAGAGAACAGAGGCACAAAGATACAGTTCACTCTCCAATGTACCTGACTAAGTATAGCAGCCTCGGCAAGTTCTGCATTGAGCTCAAGAACTTCCCAATCATCTTCAGTCTCTGGTTCAACTGTTACCAAAGTAGCCTTGGGGACGTTAGAAAGAACTCGAACCTGAACCACTGTGCCATCCGGCAACGAAATGCTTTCTGCAAACTCTCGAGCCACCTTAATGGAAGAATCCAAAATTGAAAACGCAGTGAGAAAAAGAAAGAGTGTCAGAGCTCCCAAAGGGATCAAAATCAAGTGAGAAACCTCGATTGCAGAAGAGGAGGAGCTAGAGCCGGACCAAGCAACTGGCCAACGACGATCATCGGAGCGAAGCTCGACAGGGAGAAGCGGAGGGAGATGAGAGGAGCTAGTGGACTGAAGCACGTGGAGTATCTGACGAGGTAGTGAGACGAAACAGTCCACGCCGGCGACGGTTCGAACCACCGCTTCCGTTTCCATCGCGCCGGAAATAATTAGTTTGCAGATTGTCAGATGTGTGTATTATTCCAAAGCTTATCTTCTTACCTCGTAGTGGGCTTCTCTAACTTCAATCTGGGCTTTTATAATGTTATATTGGGCCTTGTAAATATTTCCACGAAATATTCCAGCCTTGAGCTAAACAGTAAACACAAGACTCTATATACTTCTCTACAAACTGAAAATACATTATTTATACATGACAAAAAATACAAAATACATAGAGGAAATTAATGAATCACGAAAGATATAACGATAAAATGCATTAAATTGACAAATTCAAAAGATAAAATCATAAGTGTAAGTAACTTGAAAAAGGAAATACAAAGAGAAACGTTAAACGAAAGATCTGTTGAGAGTACTTAATTAGAGACGAGACATTTGAGACAGATTAATGGGGTAACAATCAGATTTGGAGCCATTAAACGCTCTAAGAGCAATGATGAGATTAAAAGCTTGTGTTGGATGAAAAGCATCCCAGAACACGTGCCGATCTCTGAATGCACATGGTACAGCTAGTGGCAAACACGTAATTTCTCCCCTGTTTCTCCCTACTCCACAGCACCCTCTGTCCGTCACTTCGAATCCTATAACATAACAATATAATCAATTTAAACATTCATTTGAACATAGATACTGTTCGAAGGATAGTTCAAATGAGGCACTTAACCGTAATCAATGGGGTTAGTGAGTATATCCACGGCGGCTCCATATGTATTGCCATAGACAAAGATGGCGTCACGGCCGGTTTTGTTGTCGGAATTGAGTTGGTCCACCAGCGACTTGAGACGGTTGTTGAAAAGCTCAGCCATCTCGTTAACCGCCTCCACACATTGGCCCGGTGGAACCGCTCTAGCGGCTAGTTGGTCAGGTATACAACCTAATGGACCCACACCAGCTAACACAAATTTCCTAAACCCCTTGTCATATAGTTCCTAATATCACATTACATAAAACTCACATTATTCAGTTTAACATGAGTCTAAGTGTTGTTGTAGCTCACAATACACTACTACGTTGAATAAAACATAATGGAACTAATCTTTTAAAGTATAAGTAATGTGGACTTACAAGGAGATTTGATGTGAAGTTGGAGAGGAGGAGGTCTGCGAAAGAAGGAGGGTCGTAAATGGAGCCGGTGAGGAAGAGCGATGGTTTCAAGTAATTGTTAATGTAGTCATTGTTGCCCAATGAAACCACCACCAATGACTTTGCCATATACTCTGTCACTGGCTCTATTCCCCTACTTATCTCAATTAATGTCTTGTCGAAGTTCTCCACTTGTCTTCTCATGCTGAATCTCTCTCCCTGCATGCATGCAACTCCAATTAAATGCTCATGAGAATTGATTTATAAACTTCATGCACCCAATCAAAAGTCATTATTAAATACTAGTCTTCATGAACCAATACGACGCGCAACTGTTATAATTAAATGATTTAATTTATGTTTTGTAAATTATATAGAAATAGTCATCGGTTTGATAAAACATACGTGGTAAAACACATTAGACCGTTAGAGATCTTTCGATTCACTAACATAAACACACACACGTTATGTAGATAATTAAGATAAGTGTAATATGCGTACGAGATGACGACCGGTTTCTTCTAAAATTCCTCCGGCAGCAGATGCGTAGTTCACTCCCCGGAGAACATCAACACCTCCGTCTATCGTTTCCATGAACGCTGGTATATCCGGCAGCCCTAGCAACTCTCCTGCATTCAATCCCCCATTATCATTACTTACTCCCGTTACAAAAAAGAAAAAAGAGAGGACAAGACCATAAGACCAAGTTCATCAATGAACCGGTTCACGCATGAGTTTCTAGACAAGTTTTGTTTTTTTTTTTTATTTTTTTTTTCTTTTTTGTTTGACTTTTTTTAAAAAAAAAATAAAAAAAGGTATTGGATCAATCGTGGGCCGCCATGTGGCGTGGGGCCCGCGATTTGGTTGTGATCCGGGTTCACTCGGCCAATCCCCATGACCCAGATTCACCACATTTTAATTTTTTTAGTATTTTTTGTCTCGAAAAATGTGTGAACCTTTGCAAAAGTTCATTAAGTTATTCCAAAATGTTATTCGCAAGATAAAAATAAAAAAGTGAAGGCATTGAACAAAAAGAGTAATCCATGCCAAAATGTTTAACATGCATTAATTGACTCCAAAACTACATGCATCTAGAGTGACTAACGAACGAGGATCGTTTCAGAAGTTTTGTTCACATGTGCATTCGTATATGTATATGTAAGGTACACATTACACAACTATTTGCTTCATTATTTGCAAAAACAATAAGAAGAAAAAGACTATATAATATAACATATATACACACATGCATATATATGTATATGAATAATGATGAACGAACCGATGAAATCGACGATGGTTTTGCCGTTAGAGAACCGACCGGTGGGTTGACCACCGTCGAAATCGATGCCATAAGGTAAATAGTTGGACCTAGCTAGCGAATTCAAGCGGTTGTTGTTTCCATTGTCCACCAACGAGTCTCCGAACACAAACATCGCTGGAAACATTGCCTGTTCCGGCAAGTTTTCATCTACGGCCGCGACGAATACTGCGTGTATCACTACTACAAACAATGGTACAAAAACTAATGATTGTATATTGAAAGACATCCTTATGTCTTTCAAATTTTGAAATATTTTTTTCCAAGGGAATTGAAAGCTCTCATGAGAGTGGTTCATGCATGGTCGCCTACTGGTGGTATATACATCGTGACTTTGGTGTTGGTGCATTTATTGAGAGCTATGTTTTCCGTTGACTTACGGCACACCGGTTTTTACTTAAAAGTATGCAAAAACATAAAAAGATTGCAACAATAAAAGAAAAGTCAACCAAGCATGCAACAAGAACAATTCGCTGTGTTTTAGTGGTTGCCCCCTTACTCTCTAGACAAATAATCCGTCTTCAATTCCCCTTCAATGCATTTTAGTCAATTTACACAAGCGGGTCCTCTACAACAAGATCCGATAGGGTAATTTGATCGGACCGGTTCCTATCCGGATCCGGTTTTTTCGGATCGGTTTCGGGTCGGGTTTTCGGGTCCGGATAAAATGCCCAGGCCTACATGTATATATTGGACACGTAGAGTTCGACGTCAGACCCACATAGCTCAACCAGGACATGCGCTACAAAAACTAGCTTTGTATGACTTCAAAACAAAAATAATTACAGTAGAACCATAAAACATTTAATCCCAACACAAAAAATGTATAGGAAGCGGTGGAATCCAACATAAAAAAAAAAACTACACCTTGATTTTCCTTGATGGTCTCTCAAGTTCCATTCAGTTAACTTCTGTGGTCATATCATATGGATCAATTAATTTGTTGGTATATGTGTTTGGAT
>JABAYD010017160.1:0-12236 GCA_014822095.1 Diplotaxis tenuifolia
GACCAAGATAGAGTCAACAAAGTTCAAGAAGAATAAAATATTTTGCAACCACTGTTATTTTATTATTTTTAAAAGAAAGATTTAGAAAAACCACTTATTTCAATACTAAAACATATTTTAAAAGAAAGATTTAGAAAATCACTTATTTCAATACTAAAACAATTTTTTTCCCATAATTAAACGGATATATAGGAATAAAGAAATACTGGATGTTTAATTGAAATCGTGTGTAATCAAAGCGATATATACTAATATAGAAATACTGGATTTTGTTAGTTGAAATCGTGTGCACCAATTTCGGAAAATCGTGCGTACCAACCAATTGTCTATATTGGCGTTAATTTTTGTAATTTTTTTGGAAAATATTATATTCTTTCATATATTCGAAACTTTAAGTATATTCTCTTCTTTAGGGTTTTACGTGTAGAGTATATATATGTAACCTTCGTAAGCCTTCAATAACATAAACCACTTCTACACTCATATTTTCATCGTTGCTTAACAATTCATTATGTCAACAAACCAGGGTTTTACTTTGATAAACGGTTTAAAGCCGTATAAACTTAAATGGCGTCTCCCGGTGAAACTGATTCGGTCATGGAAATCTAAACCTCCCTATTCCGATGAAACACTAGAAATGGTGTTGGCTGATCAAACTGTAAGTTGTGCTTAAAGCTATATTTAGATGATGTTTAAACTTTTAAGTTTCTAATCATTTTAATTTGTGTATAGGGTGTTAAAATCCATGCATCATGTCCGAGAGCACACATGCATCGGACACAGCGTGGCCTTGCTTTGGGAGAGTGGCGTGTAATTGAAAACTTTAAGATATCTGCTGTAGGTAAAGGGAAATACCGACCAACAAGTTGTTGGTAAAGCTATTTGTTTCAGAAATTAAGATACTAATATTTTGTAGGTCTTCAAGCTCTATTTCGTGATGTAATCAAAGTTTGATGGCTGGTGTGCTATCTTAAAAAGGATTCAAGATTTTTTAAGGTTCGGTGAAGTCAAGGCTTCATTTCAGACTTTGACTGTGGATTTGAATTTCATATTCTAGCATCTCTGAGTTTACTTATCATTCAGTTGTCTTTTGAAATGTGTACTTTGTCCTCCGGGTTCAACTCCTAACTACCAGTTTCAGTTAGAGACCTAATTACTACAATTTTATTGAAGCTATTACAGAATTCACGTACTTGCTTACGTATTGCATAATGTTATGTCTCTCTCCACTGTCTTTCATGTGAATTAAACTCTGCCTCTAAAGATTCAATTGCACAAGCTACACAAGAATTGTATATATTAATATCTTTCCATTCATATTAATGTAGAACCTAAAGATTTAGTCAAATTTAAGTAAAGTAAATAGAGCTTTGTTGGACTTTGCCTCATATCTTAAATAAGAAGCAAGAAACTCACCAGTCAAAAAATCTTGAGTACATGACTTTAGCCAAAGCATCTCTACTAAGAGTAGCAGCATTTGGATGAAGATCTTTTGTCATGGTTTCATCACGAGTTGATACATAGAGATTCCTCAATGACTTTGCATCACACCTGAAAAAAAAAGTTTATGTGTATAAGGAAACACACTTGAGTCATGTGCAAAAGAGTGGAGCCATTTACAAGAGAAGCTCAACGGTAGTTTTCAAATGCAAATAAGATTTTTTTTACAGGTGTAATGGAACAAAAGAAAAACAAAAGTGAAACAAAAACATTAGTTGAGAAGATTTCAGATTAGATGTCAATGGATCAAAAATAAAACATGAGTTTAGATTAACCTTTTAGCTGTCTAATTAGTTTCATACCAATTTGTCAAAGAGATCCGAAACAATACATGTAAGTAATTTTAACCCTGTTTCAGAAACAATATATAATTAGAGATAAAACAAAGTTTCGATTGAAAAAAACGCCCCTGTTTTAACTGAACCTGATCATCTCTATCATATCTTTTATATATGATTATTGCGTGTGTAGATCCGCTAAATCAAACTTCGATCAGCAATTACAGTATATGTAACAGACTTTAAAAACATAAATTGAAGTATCCGATTCAGCTAAGACAACAAAAGTGAAAAACCATAGAAATAGAAACTTGACTTAGGTTAAAATATATTAACCTTTCAGTACCTATTTTGATTGAAATAGTGAACATGACCGCAAAATAACAAAATATAAAAGAACTTGTCTGCTACGATTTAGGATGATCATCGAAGAAGAAGAAGAGAGATAGAAAGAGATGCTTTTGTTTTCCACCGACAGAACCTGAAAGAAAATAAACAATTAAAGATTTTTTTTTAAACCTTCCCGGAAAAAAATGGGTAAAACAATAAAATTCATAATTTTATAATTTAGTAATTCTTTAGAAACAAAAATATTATAAAAAAATATTATTAATATAATTATGAAATAATATAGATTGGTTTGACCAATTTATCAGCTGTTTTATATGTTTAGTTTTTTTATACATGTTTAAAAATCTTTCTATTTTCTTAAACATGTATAACTAAGCTACAATCTTTTATTCTATATTGAGTCATAATATATTTTTTAAAAAAATTTGCATTCACGACCATTTTTGTAAATCGTATACAATTATCGTTTTAACGGTATATGCTCTATATGATATCGAATATTTATCATAAAATAGATAGTTTTAGATTCCAACAAATATATTTACTTATTAAATATAATATGATCAAATATTACAAATACATCATTTAATAAAATAAATAATCAAAACCGAAAATTCATATCCGCTGTCAGGGTCTAGTTAATATTATTATTACTACTTTAGATCCTTAAAGATGACTTTTTTTAACGTTTTCACATATTTTAATAAAACAAATAAAATCATTGTAATGCATCAATTTTCAAAATTATCAATTTCCAATAATTTTTAACTAATAAACTCAAAAAATTGAAACATAAAACATCTATTTTACAAAATATTTTTTTTAAAATATTTATTTTAGTGGAACGGAGGGATTACTAACTATTTTAAGATAATGGACTTAAAACAAAACATAAGTCTTATATAAAATTAATGTTCCTTAAAATAGAAATAAATAGAGTTAGGTTGAATCTTGATATTTTGAACTCTAAGACGTCAATATATATATTTTTTAAATTAATATACACTAAATATTTCTATAAATAATATAATTTTATAGTCACAAATTGAATTTTTAATTCACTTAGTATATCTTTGTATTGAACTGTTAAGAGGAGTGTTGGGAGATGATGAAGGCCAAATAACTCGGAAGTTAACATATCACTCGAAATAATTATCCGAAAAATAATCTCTACACCATTCTCCTCATGTGGTTTCCCAGTAAAACAACATAAAGCCACATGATAACTTCTTCTTTCTTACATCTACCACAAACAATCTCCTTTAAGAAGAAAGAACGAACAACAATGAAGCAATTCCAAGAGACAAAAAGTAAGACTGAAAAATCTCTCGTAAAATATAAAACCAGAGAGAGAGAGAGTGAGAGAGAGGATGTACACGACCTTAGATTTTCCACAAGTTTCGATAAAACTTGAAGAGTCACTATAAAAAAGGTATGAAATTTTACAGGAGTGTCCAAAAGAACAATATTGATGATGATGCCGGGGATGGATATTATGTAATCATTACCATGAAGATTAAAGCTGTAATTGACCAGGTCCTTTCCTTGAGGATCTTGATGGAGGTCGATTGTTGTCTGCAACTGGTGATGATGCCGCGGAAGGTGGTGGTTTATGTTGCTGCTGTTGTTCTTCGGAACTTCTCACCTCCTACTCATCAAAATTAAATCACATTGAGATTATTTCTTATGTCAAAATCAATTATTCTAACCAGACAACTCCAACTGGTAACCTTTGTAATGGCAGAAAATGAAGGAGAGAAAAAAAAACATGTGTACAAAACTAATTGACCAAAATCACCAAGGAGCAGTAATCAAAGACAATCTAATAAGTAACATAATTTCTTTTATTTTGTGTTTGACAAAAGATTTTGTAAACTGGTATAGAACTGCTGAAGTGTGAAATCATTATGTTACCAATCAATAAAAATGTGTTGCAGTGTGTTTACCTTTGATGTAGACGAAGATGAAGAGTTATATGAGTAGTTCACTTTATTCCTCGCCTCGCCACGATGCTGATTCTGTACGTTCTCAAACTGTTGCAGCCGCGCAGAAAAATTGATTCCTTGATGAGAAGTGTTGATGTTATTGTCTTCTGCGTCACCGTCCTCGCGGTGATTCATATACTGCGAGAAAGGGACTCCTGAAGATGCTCTGCTTATTTGACCTCCGCCACTGAATGAGTATGTTGGCACAGTTTTGAGCCTTGTCCGAAGTATCTTAAACGCTGCACTTTGCTGCATACATGAAAACAAACCCCATGCACTATAAAAACCACCAGTTGCGACAAATCAAACATGTGTTGTTCTATTCTTCTTCCTTTTTACCTGTGGAAGTAACATTAGAAGACCATAGAGTGTTTTCAGCAACCATGTGTATCTTCCTGGTTCCAGAAGCTGGAAAAGAAGAAGGTTTTAGTAGCTCTAGAAACAAGAAGCCGGAAAGAGACAGCTATTTAGGTTGAGAAAAATCAAGCAAACCTGCAATCTAAGGTAAGTAAAGATTGGAGTTTCAAGAAGTCGGATCAATTTATCGAGCTGTACGAGAAATTTGACGTTTATGTCTTCTTCTACCAATGATTGAATCACGACACTGGCGTGCTGGTAAGCCTGTCAATAATTCCATTTGCTGATCTTCAACATCCGGTGGTGATCTTTTGAGAAGTGTACAATCATTTTTGTTTTTGTAATTTACCTGAGCTAATAAGCAGAGACTTATAATTGCCATAGGTGAGTGGCACCATGATGCGTACAAGGCAACAAAAAGTTCTTTCCCTTCGCGATTGACGAGTGAACCTTTTAAAAGATCTCTTAGTTTTGATAACTCCGGGGATGTAAGCAAAATCAAATTCAATGCCTTAAACATAAAACAAACAAAAAGCAAAAAAGGACAATCTAGTTATTAACAAATCAAAGTGAGAAATATTAACGGAAAAGGCTGCCAAATACATTAAGGAATCAAGCTGGTAAAGATTTAAGTATCATTCACTGGAAGAGGAGGAACCTGTCAAGTCTCTGCTTGGGACAAACTAAACCAATCGTCTAACTATTTAATATTTACACCTTCAAACATCCCTTAACCGAGGAAATTTGGGAAAGGAGAAATACCTGAACCATGGTTGAAGCAAAGTCGAGATTATCTTCTCCCTCAAGTATAGTTGAGAGCTCTCGATAAACTCTTTCAGCATCCAAAAGTACACACAATCTCCGAACAATAAGAGCACCACGCCTGAACGAGATATGTTTTGACCAACTAAATAATATGTTCTTTCCAGAAACTTAAAGACAGACCTATAACTAAGATGGAACTAACCTTTCCAACAGAGAATTATCAGCTCGAAAATTGTGGACTAGAAAGACAACGAGCTGGCGGAAGTACTGTGGATCTTTTGCTACACCAGCATGAACCTCAAGAACCAAGAGCACCACCTATGATATATTTTTATGTCCAGATAGTTCAATATTATTTAGATTTATTACTAGACAAAACCAAACCTATATAAAATAAAGTCACCAAACAAACACTCTGGTAAACAAAACTTACGTCATCAGAAGAATCAGACAGTGCTTTTAGTAGTGTGTCAAATATGTCATTCAGGAAGCACAAAACCTGTTCCAAACATAACCAATTTAACTTTTAAAACGATGAACAAAAGAGGAATTTGAAAAATCATACGTAAGAAGGTCTTTTCACCTCAGTACGATGCTTGTTTAAAAGTGTTGATATCCAATTCAATGCTTCAATTCGAGTAGCCTCATGATCGCTTGATAGCTGCCTGGTCGACGCAACAACTCACAGATAACAAAATCAGGCGAAAATTGATAGCATTCAAAAGGACCAAACACATACAATAGGAAAAAAATAACCTTCTTGCTACAGAGAGAATTGCACCAACATCAAAACCATCTGAGGGTTCAACATGGATCGAACGAAGTTCTTCATTGGTTTCACGAGCAACCTTGCGCAATAATTAAACACAAAGAAAGTGAAAAGTTGCATAGGAGACATACAATTTCCATCACTAAGTAAGGACTAAGGAGGATGAACCAAACTTACCACTCTGATTTTTTCTTCTTTGTCAGATATGCAAGGTAAGATAGCTCCAAGAATATCAGCATAGTAACGCACGAGCTGGTCACCCCCAAGTTTTACAAACTCGTTTATCTACAAAAGTACATTTTTAATTAAAAAAAAAACTATTCTCAGCATATTGATCTTCTAGAAAGTCAAAGTAGCAACCATAAATATAACTAGAAAAGGCCAAGCAGAAGCATGGTTTTTTCTTCTTACCCACGTGATGGCTGTTAACCGAGTGAATTCATCAGGAGAAGAAGCCCTCTGCACCAGTATTTCAGCCATGCGACCATAATCTACAGACTTTCAACAGCAGTACTGCTCCAGTGAGAAAGTTCGCAATGAAATCTCAAAACAGCACACTAACTAACAAGAAATGGGAAACATAAAGGAAAACAGACGTAACAGAAATCTTACTGGTGAATTTTTAATCTCTTGAAGAAACTCTGAGAGAGCCGAATCAGCCTGCTGTCGTATTTCATGTTTAGAATCGCTCAACATATTAAACAACCCTGGAAAATCAATGAAAAAGTTAGTTCAGCCGAACACACAACTAGCTATACTTGGACAAAACTAACAATTACCATCAAGAAAGTCCGGCAAAAATCCTAGCATATCAATGTCGGGAACACTGTCAAGAACAGTGATCCATCCTACCAGAAATTGCCGAACATAAGGGTTCAAAACGTTCATGCGGTCTTTTAACAGAGGTATGAATTCCTCAATACTGCAAAATCCAAATTCCAAAAAGTAGAACCACATGGAGAGTCAAGTCTCTAAAGTTAATAGTATCATATACAGTACACAGCTAGCTTAACACACCTGAACTGATCACTTTCCGTCACAATATCCTATTCCACAAGGTATAACTCTAATCAGCATATGATAAACTCAATACACGACGCCTGAAAGAAAAAAAACATTCATACCTTAACAAGACGATCTAGAAGGTGAGCAGCACTTTGGACATTGGCATCAGAATCAGCTGAGAGTTTGCATAAAGCATTGAAAATATCATTGAAGAAAAAAATGAACTCCCCTCTAACAACCTGTAATAAACAAGACATATAATGCCCGTCAATGCAAATAACACATAAGCTAAACCAAAAAAACATGGATACAACTAAAGCATTTTTTACCTTAGCAATGTTATAGAGAGCTTCACATGCATAGTAGCGAACTCGGCTATCTTGATCCTCAAAGGCGTGAATCACAGGTCGCACTATTTGCTACATGAGCAAAAAGAAGAATTAGGAAAGGAAAGTACACTAAAGCCATAAATGGACTCCTACACTGATTAGATTCACTTTCACTAACGAAGTGTTGAAGTGCACCCAGATTTGAATATTTAGCAGCCTATTTACCTATGATCCGAGAAGAAATGAACTAATACCACATGGATTTACACAATGATTAGATTGCATTTGCAGTAAAACAGAACATTCATCAACAAAGTGTTATAGTTCACTATTCGCTTCATGTTTCATCTCAGAAAGAAAGTACACTAATACCACAGTGATTATTAGATTATAGTAAAACATAACGTTCATTAACAAAGTGCACAAGTTTGAATATTTAGGAGTCTTTGTTTACGTATATATATACCTCAAGATACTGAGCAGCTTCTGAAGACAAACCAACAGTTACAGCAGCTAAACCAATAAGTCCACCCTATCGAAAAACAAAACAAAAAACGATCAAAATTGCAAACCCTCTCAGATCAAAATGCGAATCAAAATTTGCAAAACCTTTCGATGATTGGCTTGAGGGGATTTGGTAAAGTCCTTAATCAACACGTCGATGACTTTGGAGATCTTGTCATGATCACCGGCAGTTGTTAAAGACTTCACAGCGTTCTCAAGCTGCGATTAAAAATTCATACATCATCTAAGACTAATACTATGAAAGACGAATTCGAAAAAGCAAAGATGGTATCACATACATCAAGGGCAGCGTTTTTGCGCTTCTCGTAGAGTTTATCTGAGAGATTGCGATGAACGGCGGCTGGAATCACGGAAAGAGCGTCTGACATGTCAGATGAAATCTAAACTTTCTCCGGCGGCGAGAAACACAAATCGGTGAAGGGGAATTCTATCAGAGGTTCTCTATACAAAAAGTCGATGAGGATAATCAGATCTGGTCAAAATCGAAGAGTAAACTCATCTGTGGCTACCAATTCGATTTCCAGAGGAAGACAAAACAATTTCCTTGTTTTTATTATTTTTCTCTGCTTTGCTTCCTTGTGGATAAATTTCAAATATCTGACACGCGAGTGGTGTTTTAATTTTTAAAATAAAACATAAAAATTTAATCTTCGATGTGGAAGCCATGCCCCCAAAAAGATGATATCCGTATTTGCTATATTTTGTTACAAAGATAGTCACAGGAGTTTTGTCCCTTATGGAGAAGTGTGGAGCAGTCAGTTAGAGAGGGCTTTTATCCAGATGATCGTGTGAATGGACTTTTCAGGGAAGGCTATTTTGAACAATTAACACCACTTCAAAAGCTGTTGGAAGGGGATTATAGAGAATTAAGAAGTGAGTAGGTTACATGAAAAGTCTTGTTCCAAATTTTGTGAGTCTTATATGTATTTTGTGTCTAACGATTACGTATTAGTCATTCTCTATTGACCACTTCCCTTTTCTTCATCACCTTAGATGATTTACAGGGGGAATTCTCTCCATGACTGACTTCTCACGAGTTACTTTTCCTTTCCTCTTGTCTCATTACAGATCATCAATATGTGGATTCGTGGCTAATTGAAAATGTGGTGGACTATTAACGTGCTTATATTCACGAATATGCCTTGGGTGTTCGATCCCCGATCAGTTTCGGTTCGGTGTGATCGGTTATTCGGATGTAAAGATATAAATCCCATTCGGTTATTATAGATTTCTGGTACGGAACCGGTTCAGAACTAACTAGATTCGGAGATTCGGATCGGTACGAATTTATACTTAAACAACCGTCTAAACCCGAAACCACATTGGATTCGGTTCTGTTTGGATTTTTACGTAAACAGTAGCAAAAAAACCGAAATAAACCAAAATATAACCAAAGATAATCAGAAATAACTGAAAAAATCATACATGTCCAAAAATATTATATAGCAATGCATAAGTTCAACTTGAAACAACTAGCAAACTTAAAATAGCATAAGTTTAAAACAAGAAACATATAGCACACTAACATTCAAACTCCAAACATAAAAACAAGATTCTTCAACAGATGAAAGCCATGATCTTTTCTTCGCATGCTTCACACCTCAAATGGCTTAGTCTTCTTTTGGAAATGTTGTATCTCTATACTCTGAAAAGAGAGTAAACACCAATATTAAACAGTTAAAATAGTACAAGAATTAAAAATAAAAATGATTAATTTTACCTTTTTCAAGCATGTTCACTTCTTCAAGATCACCAAGTACTTGCGCATTTGAAAGCACTCTTGACTCCAACTGTATGTCTTGCTTGAACCACTGCTCGGTACACATACGAACCTCGACAACTCCTATATAGTTCAAGAAGCCTTCCACTAGTGCTAAATGCACTCTCGGAAGCAACTAAAGAAACCTATAAGGCCAACACATCTCGAGTAATTTCATACAAGATTGGAAACTTACATTTGTTCTTTCTCCACTATGATAGTACATCGTACTCCACTCCAAGCATCATGTCAGGGGTTTCCACAGATTCTCTAAGATAAGTTTCTAACTCATCTTTCTTTTCTCTAACCTCTATTTTGCTTAGTTTCTACTTGTATCTGACATCCATCTTCTTGTAACCCACATAATCGTCAACAAGCTCCATCCTCTCAATACATTGGTTCCTAGACTGATTTTGAGCTTGTTCGGATGACTAAGATGCCTTATCATTTGGATCTAAACCGCCTCCATGCCTTGCACTTATTTCGTGAACAAACTTCTCAAGAGAGTGATCAACGACTCCAACATCTCCTTATATTCAATGCTATCTAGCCCATATAACTCTTCAAGACACATCTTTTCAAGCTCCAACTTATTGTGTGAATCACGACATTCCAGTGACCTCGTTGTTCAATTTGAATCTAGCTTTTGAAAGATATGTCATGAGTTTGATAGTAGGTTTGTATTTTTTTGGAAAGACACGACGATCACAAAATAAGGTATTGAAGTGGACGACAAGACTATTGAATCGTCATATACTTGAACTAAAAGTATATGAATGTTGAAACCATAATCTCTTTCACCTTGTGAATTAATTGTGACTGAAAGACTTACTTATACGATATTCGTCTCCTATTTGTAAGAGTGAGTGAGCTACGTATTCTTTCGAATTAATTGACATATTTAATATCCACTTTAATCATTTTGTTAACTAATCATAGTAATCAACATGTTCTTTTCTAAAACATGTAAACAATGGTTAACCACATCATAGTGGGCTAATGGTTTCATTAGAAAAATAATTGCTTTGATAATTCAGGTCAAGAATAGTTTTTCTTTTATTGCAAAACTATTAACTCCACATGTAATCACAGAGATATGAGCCAATTGCTTAGGATCCATTTGAATATGTTTCATTTAGTGAATTAATTTAAATCTTTCTCTAGATTCGATAATAAAAAAATCCAATGTTTATATGTTTTTATCACATTAAAAAAACACATAGTCAAAAATTCATAACATGTGCCGAGACAAAATAAATTTAAACTCAAAACTTTGTATGGTTGAGAATTGGATTTATTTGTGAAATAACAAAATATAATGATTAAATTTGTAGAAAGAGGGTGAAAAGATGAGAAGAGACACCATGTGAGGGAGATGATGACTTTGGTAACTAAAGAATTTGTATTTTTTTGTTGTTGTTTAGACTAGTTTTCCTTGATTTTTAACAGTTTTTGTACCAATCATTTTTTCAAAGTTAAATGATCTTAAAGTCATCAATGCCATTATTATTTTAGCTTTTTCATTGATTTTTCTATAACTTAAATTACGTGGTTTTAAAAATAAAAGTTTACTTTTATTATTATTATTATATATATATATATTAGGACCGGACCGCGCTACGCGCGGAATATATATATGTGTTATGGAAATTTGTATTTTATGTTTTTTCTATTGGATTTAAGTAATAGGGTTGTTTATGAATATGTTAGTAGTGTTTTTGTTTATTTTTTTGACCAAAATCTTAAAACCATCAAGCATAACTACACATTTTACACACCTTGCAACATTTTATTCAAGTGCAAGAACTATGTGGACGCCGTATGAGTCCTGACCTTTCTTTGTTCTCCTTCTCAACATCCTCTTCTTTCTTCTCATCCTCTACATCTTCTTCATCTACCGTTTCTGCTAACTTGGTGAGCTCGCTTTGAATCATCCGCTTTATAGATGACTTTCTTGGAGTGAGATTTTATCTGAACTCCTTAGCTGATATATGGTTGTAAACAATGTGTTTTTACTTTTTACATACAATACCATAATCTAAGCAGAAATCATTGAAGAAAGAAACTAAAGAAACTAATCTGTTCATACCAAGTTCCTTGATCATGTCCGTGAATGTAACCCGCAAAAGAACAACAATACTCTAGTAAGGTCATCTAAATGTAAAAGATATATCACAGTTGATATTAGATATTACACAACAACTTTTTATTAACTTTCAGAAATTACAGGATATTTCATATAACCAATAAGTTTGTTCTAGATCCAAAATAGTTACCAATAAGTTTATTGAATATTTTAAAGGTTGAGATAGTTAACTCGCTGTATTAAAGTCCACCTTTTTCAAGATCTCCACAACTGCATTTTTTAAGATTTTGTCGCTTGACCATTTGCTTTTTGTCTTTACCCTTTCCAGAACCTTTTACTTCTGGTATTAGGTACAAAAGAAATTGTTCAGTGACTGAAATATTGCAGAAGCTAAACAATATTCAAATCTACATGCCTACACTCACACTGATGTATTCTACCTAAGCGATCATCTAAGTGGAAGATTGAAAAACATGATAATATCCAAACCTGGTTTCTCTTTTGATGCAGACTTTGAAGGGGCTGCT
>JABAYD010017165.1:0-13179 GCA_014822095.1 Diplotaxis tenuifolia
AATGATTACCCATACCACATCTGTGACACAAATCAGATTTGAAGTTGGGTTTAAAGGACACACTTCATCCCCGGCCTCGACCACGGCTAAAGTCGGGTGAGTCTTGCGGCTTTGTCCAAGCTCGGCCTCTTCCACGCCTGAACGTGGCACCACGTCCACGAGCCATTCCTCGGTTATTACCAGGTTGGTTATGTTGGACATAGTTGCTCTCTTTCTTATGTTCTGGGGCCGGCTTATTAGATTCGGGTAAAAGTGTTGTACCAGGGGGTTACATCTCGTTGTTCTTAAACATCAACTCATTTTAAATAGCAACTCATTTTTTGCCTCAGCCAGTAATAGGCATGAGATCAACTCACTATAAGTGGTGAAACCTCTTTCTCTGTGCTGCTGCTGCAGTAATACATTGCTCGTATGAAATGTAGAGAAGGTTTTATCGAGTAACTCTTTCTCAGTTACTTCTTCACCACAAAGTTTCATCATGGAAACTATTTTAAACAACGCTGAGTTGTATTCATCCACAAACTTATAGTCTTGGAACCTCAGATTCTTCCACTCAAATGTGGCATTTGGTAATAGCACCGTTTTCTGGTGATCATATCGCCGTTGTAAAGCGGTCCAAAGGTCCAGTGGATTTTCCATAGTGAGATACTGGTTTTTGAGACCCTCATTGAGATGATGGCGGATTATAAAAATCACACTGTATTTATCCTTTTCACTGGATTGATTTCCCTCAGTGATCGTGTCACCGAGGCCCTTTGACCTTAACATAATTCTTGTGTCAAGTGCCCATTGCAAGTAATTGTCACCAGAGATATTCAAGGCAACGTAGTCTAAATTGCTTAGTTTGGACATTTGAAAATTAATAGATTCATAATTTTAGATTTTTAAATATATATATATAATGATTTCATTATTATTATTTATATATATTTTATATATATATATATATATATAGTTTCTTTATCATCATTATTATATATATAGTTTTTTTTTCTTTTTTTTCAATTATCATTTACTAATGATGCAATAACAAAAAAATCAAGCATAGTCGATATAATCTATGAATCTAGTGAACAAATAATAATGGGACATAACATGCAAATTACGTGAACAAGTTGTGAACAATCGACTTATGCATCTATCTATCATGAAAGCGTCCAAAATTTAAGGTTCTATACTAGCATATGCGCATCGATTTTAGGTCATTAGGTTAGGGTTTTATCAGGTCGCAAAATGTCTTAGATGTCTTAAGTCAAGTGACATGCGAGAGAGGTTTCACGGCCTCTTGGTTTTCGAACTCTATCAATCTTAAAAAAAAAACGTTTCAGTTCTTAGCTTCGAGTTTGATATGTAGTCAAAACGTATAAATGTTTCACGCAAGCATCAAGGTGATTTCACTTATGCGAATAGGTTAATGGTCATTAAGCAATATGCATGAGGTTTCAAGGCCTCTTTAGGTTCCGGTTTCACATTCTTAAAATCATCACACAACTCAAGTAATATTAACTTCAATCAAGCATTGTTATTACGGGTTTAAGACAAACAAGCAATTTTAAACTTGAGCAATACGGGTTCACAGTTCAAGGCTTGATCGGGTTCGGGTTTAAGTACATGAGTTTCACAGTTCACGGTTCATAGGCATGGTGATCAGGTTCAGTTTCAAGCTCACGGTTTTAACTTAGCACACGAATATTAAGCAAGACGGGTTTACAAGTTCTATAATTCAAACTAGCAAGTCGTATCTATCAAACGTTCAAGCTAGTGTGAAGCATCGGTATAACTAATTAAGCAGCCGCGTTTGTATGCAGAGGCAATCATCAAGTACTGTTAACAATCTTCAAGCATCAAGTGTTTACGATTCTATGCGATAAAAACAAAGTATGTAGTTTCTATACGAGCTCCGGTATACTAAAGTTAAGCGGTTTCATGTTCAAGATCCGATATAAATAAACAAGCATGACGATTCAAGATTGGTTTCTCTAATCTCAACTTAGCGAGTCGTATTGATCAAGTAAACAACAAGCGGCCAGGTTATAAGAACAGCCGGTATATTCAATTAGTGATTACCATTGTCGGATTGCAAACATAATCATAACAAGCGCATAGTCTCACGGTTCAAGCGATCATCAAGTAATCGAGTTCAAGCTTCATATACGCAGTTAAGTCTTTAACATTTACAAGCCCTAGTTCTTAGCTTACTATGATCAAGACGGATGTATGCTATGAACAGTAGGATTTTTCATGGTTCTATAATATCAACCTAGTAAGACGTATTCAAGTAATCCTATATGAACAAGAAGCCGGTTTTATATTCAAGCGAGTAACATGATCAAAACTAGTGTGAACAATTTAAGAAGGGATCAACCAAACAAACATGAGCAAAGAATCAAGCTCTCTGGTCCAAACAAAAGGAACGGTTCATAGTTCATGCAAGTAACGAGTTCAAGCTTACGGGTTTAATCGAACAAAAACATTTATGCAAGTTCAAGCTCTCGGGTTAAACAAGTAGAGCATAAGCTAACTATCAACAAACATACGATCAATATGAAACAACTTCAAAAGGCAATCCACGTAAGTATAAGCTTTTTATCAAGCTTGCGGTTTTCCAGTTCTCGGGTTTTAAACAATCGGTAACATGCAGCTTGCATGGGTACTTAGTTTCAGTTCTTAAGGTTTCTTTAGATCTAGGTTTTAGGTTTTAGATCTTCACCTTAGGATTTGTTTGTAGGGTTGAATGGACCACCGAGAGACAGAGAGAAGACCGCGAACGGATCACTGGGCGAGCAAGGGCTTCTGGCGAGGAGAGAGAGAGATCCGGCAAGGAGTGAGAGGCGCCGGCTAGGAGAGAGAGAGAGAGAGAGCTCGGTTTTTAGCTTTGTAGGGTAGAAGCGGTCGTGCTGATAACATGTTGTGTAAGGTGTGTTTTTATTCTCATTCATGTCTCTCTATTTATACAAAGCATAAACCGTCATATGAGAAAGAGATAAACACTATCGTTTATAGATAAGGATAACTATAACATAAAAGAGATAATGACTAAGTCAACCATAAGATAATTCCTAACAGTTTATTTATTCTAGGATTCTAGCTGTTTAATATATTTTCATTTTACAAAATTAAAAATTTTGCATTTGTTCAGACATGTTAAAAAAAGACATTAAATTTGTATAATAAATATATCATTTTATGTGATTATCATTTTAAGTAAAATTAAAATAAGATAATTAAATAATTTTTAAAATTCTATCATTTGTTATTATGAGATAATATAAAATTTATAGAAAACAATATATATATATATATATATATATCTTTGTGAACATGTTAAAAAGTATTTCTCTCTATAGGATGGAGATAGTATATTTTAACTAATTCATTTTGTTTAGTATTTCAAACCAATAATGTAGAAAATTATGAAAGAGGAGAAATAATGATTTCTGTGAAGCATATATATATATATATATATATATATATATATCGTATGGAATTTCACTAGATAGTGGGAAGCTATAAGTAATGTGAATCTCTAAACATGTGCAATGATTAGTGTTATGAGTTTTCTTGATGAAAATTGTTTTTGGACAATCGAATTTGTTAATTTTAAAAATACCACCTTTTAAAATATTATCAAAAAGGTTTTAAAATTGGAATATTTTTAGTAAATAACTTTAATTATTGTTTTTGAATTAATTTTGTTTTTTTTTAACAAAGCATGCAATTTAATAACTCGTAATATTAGGATAATCATAAACTGAAACACAAATTTGTGTATCTTAGACTTATGTATATTTCCTATATTTTCAGAGACCTAGACTTGTATAAATATGAATGT
The DNA here is from genome assembly GCA_014822095.1 of Diplotaxis tenuifolia. Lineage (NCBI taxonomy): Eukaryota > Viridiplantae > Streptophyta > Magnoliopsida > Brassicales > Brassicaceae > Diplotaxis > Diplotaxis tenuifolia. Next base: position 3,833 of record JABAYD010017165.1, read on the forward strand.
TTATCGGTGATGAAATACAACGGAAACCTTTATAGATCTTAGCATGGTATGAGAGCCAAACCAATAAAGATCCAAGTTTATTTCTCGTTTTTTTAAATCTAATGACTGGAACGGATTCGAGCTTGTCCTCGTCTGTAGCATGAATGTATCTTGCTAATCAAGATGCGTTGATGTCTCCTTTCTATCGACATCCTTCAGATAGTACATGTCATGTGCAAACTCCTAGTACATGTCATGTGCAAACCCCTATTCTATTGAACGGAGCTAATTACGAAAGATGGTCGAAGTTGATGCTTAATTTTATTCATACCAAATGGAAACTAGGTTTTGTTGATGGAACATTAAAGCATCCGGTGGGGAAACCAGATGCAGAAGAAAAGAGGAACATGGTCAACAGTATGCTTATTGGTTGGATCTACAGCAGTCATGAACCAAAGTTGCGTCCATCAGGTCGATAGTGCAAAGACAATATGGGAGAGTCTCCAAAGAATATTCTCAGTCACTGATGACACGAGAATCCATCAACTACATGCAGATATTGCTGCGTGCAAGCAGAATGGTGAAACAGTTGAAATTTATTACAAATAGAAGGTTACGTGGGATGATTTTGCTGATTTTGAAAAGGGATTTACGTGTTGTCGTGGAAGCGCAGATTTGTCTTTGATAGTGAAATAAGAGAAGATGCAAGAGAAGATCCGTTTGCATCAGTTTCTCATTGATTTAGATAATTCTAGATTTGGAACTTCGAAATCGAACTTCCTAAGTCGGCAAACAGAGTTAAACTTTAAATATGTATATTCTCAGACTATTCATGGGGAGAGGTATCAAAATGTGATGCGTGGAACTGAGGATCAAACACCGGTTGTAGGATTTGCAGCAATCAACTCTTTGTCTCTCCACAGATTACACTACAGCTTTCAAGCAGCTGCGTCTCGATTAGGGAAACCACCAATAATGTGCTCGCATTGTGGAAAACAAGGTCATGATGCAATTTTCCTGATTGGTGGAAAAAAATAAGTCAGCAGGAGGTCGTGGTGGAGATAGATGTTCCAGAGGTAGAGGTTTTGATAAACAAGGAAGAGACTGTGGAGGTCATGGATCAGGATTCCGAGCTTACAATACTCAGCTTGCAGAATCCTCGTCATCAACTGCTTTTGCTCCACCCGGTATACCAAATTTTACTCTGGAGCAGTGGGAAAGTACAGCTCAGTTTGTCAACACTCAACAACAAACTCAATCAGAGAAACAATCGGGTAAAAAAGATAAATTATTTCTCTATTGGAAAGATCGAAGATACGACATTATTATTGACTATAGAGCTTCACATCACGGTGATGTTCAATTACTTACAGATATACAGACAATTAGACTGTGTCCAATAGAGATGACAAACGAACAGATTGCATGGGCAACAAGTCATGGCAGTTTGAATCTTGGAGGGCGTCTCACATTGAGAGATGTCTTATTTGCATCTTGCTTATCCATCACACTCATTTATGTATAACAATTGCTACATGATGTTTCAAGTTTTGTCTTATTTACAAAGAAGTTGTGTGTGATATAAGACCTCGTTTCGATCATCTTATGGGACACCCCTCTTCTAAAGTGCTTTCGGTGTTAGCATCAGTTGCTGATTTTCTAGTAGTTTGGGTGTTTTAGAGCAATCTTTTGATATTTGTCTACGAGCAAAACAGACTCGAGATGTGTTTTCTCTAAGTATTAATAAAGCAGCTTCTTCTTTTGAACTCATCCACGTTGATTTGTGGGGACTCTATAGGGAACCATCTATGTGTGGAGCACGGTTTTTTCTCACTATAGTTGATGATTTTTTAAGGGACGTTATGGACTATTTTGTTGTTAGAAAATAGTGAGGCACATGCAGTTCTAAAAATGTTTTGTACGTTTGTCCAAAGACAATTTAGGACACATGTTAAGAACGTAAGAAGTGAAAATGACTCAAAATTTATGTGTTTGTGGAAGTACTTTGCAGAAGAAGGCATCTCCCATCAGACTTTATGTGTCGAAACTCTTCAACAAAATGGGAGAGTTGAGAGAAAACATAGACACATCCTAAATATTGAGGGAGCTTTGATATTTCAAGGAAATTTGCCTAAGAAGTTTTGGGGTGAGAGTGTGTTAACTCCTTCCTATTTAATCAATATAACAGCAACGAGTCTACTGTGAAATAAGACGTCATACGAGATATTATTGAGTGTGTGTTTCTAGGATACTTGATGCGAAATAAAGGATGATTCGGAGTCTGAATATCTATTTGTCTCACGTGATGTAGTGGTCCATGAAGATCAGTTTCCTTATAAAGTGTATGTATCAAAGAAAACGTGACATAGAAGCCTCCTACGCCATCTATTCCACAACCATTACTATTTGACATCTAGACACCAGTCGTGTCAGTTTCAATGGGTTTTCGAAACAGATAATGCAAGTACTTAACAAGGAAGAGATGTTCCTGAGACAGAGGGAGAATCCTCTACAGACCTCAGAAGGAAACAATCTACCTTCACTGAATGAAACTATGGGCAGAGGTAAACGTGAGAAGAAGCCATCTGTTTTGCTGAGTCACTATGTTGTTTACTCGGCTCAAGCAAGTGATTGCCATCTTGACTTTGATTCATCATAAAATTCTTCAAGTACGTCTTTCTATCCCTTAAACAAGTATATGTCGTGCCATCGTCTCTCTGTCGATGCAGAGTTTTGTGGCAATAGTGATGGACCAAGTAGAATCCACATCATAGAAAGAAGCTGGTAAGCATAAAGTATGGAGAAATGCAATAAAATATGAGATTGTGGGATTGGAAGACAAAGATACGTGGGATGTGGTTGAATTACCACAAGGAAAAGAAGCAATAGGTTGCAAGTTGGTGTATAAGATCAAGTTTAATGCGGATGGAACCACTGAGAGACACAAAGGGAGAGTTGTTGCGTACGAAAACAACCAAGAAGAAGGAATTGATTACACTGAAACGTTTGCACCTATTATGAAAATGACAACGATGAGAACTGTTCTTGAAGTGGCTGTAGCTAAAGCTTGGGAATTGTATCAAATGGACGTCCACAATGAATTTCTTCATGAAAGTTTAGAAAAAGAGGTATATATGAAATTTTCTCCTATTTATTCTACTCCAGACGACAACAGGGTATGTAGGTTGAAGAAGTCGACTTATGGTATGCACCAGTCACTACGTTGCTGATTTTCTAAACTGATGCTTTAATTGACGTCGGTTTTAAGCAGAATTATAAAGATTACTCTCTATTTACTCTGACTCGTGGTGGTAACTCTCTGTTTCGTGTTGGTTTATGTGGATGACTTAATAGTTGGTGGTAACAACTCGATTCTCATTTTCTTTTTCAAGTTATATTTGGGCATATGCTTCCATATAAAAAGTCTGGGAGTGTTTCGGTATTTCTTAGGAATTGAAGTATCTCATGGTGAAGAAGAGATTTATTTGTCTCCGAGAAAGTATGCTCTTGAAATTATCAATGAGTATGGATTTCTAGAGGCCAAACCGACACCTACTCCAATGGAACAGACCCACAATTTAGCTCGAAGTGAAGGAGTGTTTACCAGCTAAAAGCAGAAGACTGGTTGTAAGTTTAGTTTATTTGGCAGGCACCAAACCGGAGATAAGTTATGCAGTTCATACTCTGGCACAGTTTCTGCAGCAGCCTCGCCAATAACATTGGGATGCAGCAATACAACTTGTTTGATATTTGAAAGAAGTGCCTGGTAAAGGAATTCGTCTAAGTACCAACAATGATCTCCATATCTCTGCATTTTGTGATTTGGATTTTGCTGCGTGTCCTTTGACAAAGATGTCTTTAACTGGTTTTATAGTTATGTTGGGTGATTCTATTGTGTCGTGGAAGACAAAGAAGCAACATAATGTTTCGAGGTCTTCAGCAGAGGTGGAATATCGTGCTATGGCAATGACTCTCAGAGAATTAAAGTGGACGAAGGGGCTGTAGCAAGCATTTGGTGTATAACACAGGGCCCCAATGTCCCTGTATTGCGAGAGTAAAGCAACTCTTCACATAGCGGCAAACCCGATATTTCACGAGCGTACAAAGCATATTGAAGCCGACTGTCACTTTGTTTGAGATGCAGTTCAAGATAAGTTGATCTTTACACAACATGTCAAGACCACCGATCAGTTAGCTGACATTTTGACGAAGGCTATTTCTACAAGTCAGTTTTGTTATTACTTGGCAAGATGAGCATTTGAGACTTACATGCGCAATCCTGAGGGGGATTATTAGGATAAGCACAAGTTGATATGATAGATTTGTGTATATCGCATACTTTATATCTCCTATATTATCGAAGACCTAGATTTGTATAAATATGAATGCCTATGGGTTGATGAAATACAATAGAAACCTTGGTGGAGTGGTTCAGGGTGGTTAGTTTTGTGAAGAAAGCGTCCAATCCTCTTTTTAAGTCTGATTTTCGAAAAAGTGAGAATAGTTTCTCATTCACCGAGTTATGGTTCACAAAATAGAATGAAAGACAAAAAAAAACAGTTCACAGAGAGAGCGAGTATTATGAGTTGCTCTAGACCTTGTAGTTATGTTTTCTTTGGAGTTTCAGATGCTAAGGCCAGTGTGTGATCAGGTCAAGACTGGATAAAATGTCTGAAAAGATTGAAAAAGAAGAAACTCAACATCTTGGAAAGCATCCTTCACCATTAGGGAAGGATTTTGGTAGCAGAGACGGTCCTAACTTTTGTAAAGCCACATGCACAAACAGGAAAAGTGTCCAAAATTTAATTTATGATAGATTTGTGTATATCGTATACTTTATATCTCCTATATTATCGAAGACCTAGAATTGTATAAATATGAATGCCTATGGATTGATGAAATACAACAGAAACCTTGGTGGAGTGGTTCTAGGTGGTTAGTTTTGTGAGGAAAGCGTCCAATCCTCTTTCTAAGTCTGATTTTCGAAAAAGTGAAAATAGTTACTCATTCATCGAGTAATAGTTCACAAAATAGAATGAAAGACAAAAAACGGTTCACAGAGAGAGAGCCGAGAAGATATGTTTAGGTGAAAGGAGAAGGAAGAGGACGATCATGAGTGATGATCCATGGCCGCTAGTGTAGCAAGGATGCTATCGAGTATTCTGAGTTGCTCTAGGCCTTGTAGTTATGTTTTCTCTCGAGTTTCAGATGCTAAGGCCAGTGTATGAACAGGTCAAGAGACTGGATAAAATGTCTAAAAAGACCGAAAAAAGAAACTCGACATCTTTGAAAGCATCCTTCGCCATTACGGAAGGATTTTGGTCGCAGAGACGATCCTAAATTTTGTAATGCCACAAACACAAACAGGAAAAAAATGGCCAAAAATTAATTGATGTAAATAACTGGACTCAAACCCAGCCGCCTCTAGAGATATGGACTAAAGCAGTTACGGAAAGTGGCTCGTCCAACATAATTCAGGTTAGGACCACTTTCAAATGTAACGTTCAACATATCTTCTTTCTTTGGTTAAAATGGATTATATATACGTGATTCTGTTGAGATTGAACATTGATTAAATCCTCCGATAAAAGAAGAAGTGGAAGCAAGCAAGCTTACCACACCAGAAGGAGAAGTGACCATGGAGTCACATAGAAGAAGAAGCTTGGAGCACAAGAAACAGAAGAAGAAGAAGCTTGGAGCACAAGAAACAGGAGAAGAAGAAGCTTGGAGCGCAAGCAATGAAGGAACTAGAAGTTACACAACAAGAAGAATAAGAACTAGTTAGTTTGTAAGCTAACTAAGTTAAGTTGAAGGTGTTAGTATTGCTTTTAGAATTAGTCTATGGTCTAATGTAGAGACATGGACAAGTGAGAGTAGGTAAAGCTATAAGTGAGTGGAGTTAGTAGAGAAAACTACTATATGTTTGTGTTGTGTTGTTGTAAGAAAAGATATCAAGTCTAATAAGAAAAAGAGTTGGAAAAAGAAACAATGTAGACAATGAAAGATAAACCCTCTTCTCTCTACAATAACAAAAGATAACGTGAGAGAGTAAAGGGAGTGTGAGTGGAAGCTTGTGTAATGATGATACACAAGTAAAGAAAAAGAGAGTGAGAGTGAGTACAAAAACAGAAAGAGGAAGTGAGGCTGGCCGTAAGAGAAGTGTAGAGAGGCCAAGTCAAGCCAAAATCACAACAGATTCACATTCCTAAAGTAAAATGTCGATAAATGTTTGATTGATAAACAAGAAACATAAGGATAGCTGATACACTTATTAATGAAAAACAAACACTCTTAAATCATTGAAAGTTGAATAGAAAAGGGAGGTCACATTATTGATAGTTGTCTCTTAAATCATTTTTTTAGCTGGATCTTCCGCCAAAGACCACCCTTTTGATACCTTCAAGATGAACGTTGACAATGTAATTCTCCCAATCAATGCATCTCACATCGAACCCAAACATCTTTCTCTCTTCCATTGACATCTCCTGAATCAGACTCCTTGTATTGGTGTCATCAAACCTGGTAGTATTAACTATTTTGGTCAGCAATCTGATTTTCTTTTTTTTTCTTAATTAAAAGTAACAAGTACAAATAATGTTATTTACGAAGCTTGAAAGAACAAGTAAGGCTGATATATTTTTGCTAGGGACTCAAAATACTTTAGCTTCCTCTTGCCCTTCTTGCTCAATGTGGTATGTGGCTCTGCTTCTCCTTCTCCATTCTTGGTCTCTCTTTCTTGTTTTACTATAGTGTTGGATACAGCAGAGGTGAAACTTTCTATGGAACTGTGGAATTTTATACAATCTAAGTCTTTAGTTGTTTCTCTCACTGGAGAGTCACGCAGATGTTGTTGAGAGAAGTCCATCAACTCGCCAAGTCGCAAGGGGTTTGGATGAGATGTTGAGGTGACATTGTAAAGTTTGAGCGTTGGTACATTACCGCAACCGTGCTTTGCCATGGCTGCTATAGTTGCATTTACAACCATATCAACAGGTATCATATCCCAGTAAGATTCATGATCTCCTAGCAAGTGAGGGATGTGGTCGTTTCCATAGGCCAAGATTAATGGAGCACTCATCCTGTTACATTTTTGATAAAAAAAATAAAATAAATAGAATGTCTGATGAAACAAAAAGCTACTCCATTCCCCAAAATAGTGATTTTAAATTCAAACATATTAAAAATTCATTATGTTTGTATCATAAAAGCATTTTTTGTGATTATCAATTTAAATAAACTTAAACGATAGTAATTTAACACAATTAGTTTTTTTGAATTGCAATTTACTATTAAATAGTAAAATATATAAGAACCATAAAAAACTATCTATGTGAAGCAAGTTATCTTTGTAAAACGGAAGTAAGATTACATTGTTTTTTCGTCTTGGAAAAAAGAAAATTCTAACCTTATTCCTTGGAGCCAGCCAGGGAAAGGCTCCTTGTATGAACTTTCGATAATACTAGGCCTTATTATTACTACAGGGAAATCTCCTCTTTGGTTGTGAATTATAGACTCACCCATGGCTTTTGTGAATGTGTAAGTGTTTTCCCAGCCATAGTGTTGAGCTCTGGTTTCTCATTAATAAAATTACAGATATTAGTACGTAAGAATGTGTAGAAAGAAATTATGTAAGTAGCTTCTCATTGTCCTCACCTTTCCATCCCAAGTTCTTTCAATTTTTTTGTTTCTTCACTGCCATGGAACATTCTTACAGCTTCTGAAGCTAGTTTCAGTTCAAATTCGATGTTCAAGTCAGAAGTTATGTTTTCTCCAACTGAGAGAGTAGTCTCTGGTACTTTTCCTTCTTTCGTACCAGTCACGTAAGCTATATAACAAGAAGGGAAGAAAAATAAGTTTTGAAACTTTTCTTAACATAAACCATTTTTTTACCAAAATATAAACTCATACCAGTTGAATAATGGAGAAAAAGTTTCAGTTTCTTGCCTTCTTTCGTACCAGTCAAGAGCCGGCCAGGTCCAATTGCATTGACACTTAATGCTGAGTCGTATCTGTTTTCGGTTGCTTGGGTTAGAAGCAAGTGTTTGTTTGTAAGACAAAACAGAAAAAGAGCCAAAGAAAGAGTGAAACTACCTGTCGTCAAAAGTTGTACGACCTCCACAGCTTATAATTACATCAATCTCATCACTTATCTTGGCTGCTATTTCAGAGTCGAACCCTAGATTGTCTTGTGCAATATCTCCAATTACTGGAATCAACTTGCTCTTCATGAAGTCTTCATAAGAGCTACCGTGGCTTTGCTTCAGAAGCTTGAACAGATCCGAGCTTATGATCTGTGTGGGACAGTTGGATACAGAATTAAAGAAACAAAAAGAGTTTGAGTTAATCGACATGATGATATTAGGGTATAGTTACTCAACAAAGCCTATTGGCTCCAATGTTTTTCAAAATTAAATACATGTAAAGTTTATCGTTCCGAAACTATACGTTAAGTTTTCCACTTAAATTTTTATGACCCCCTAAATCTTAGGGCCTACTCATGATATTGAAAACAAACCTCATCATAGAGTCTCTTGTTGGCTGATTCTTGATCATTGGCTTTTATCAAAAGGAAAATCTTCCCAATATCAGGACTTGCCCTCAACAATTTTTCAATCAGCACTGCAAAAATAATATATATATACAAACCGAAAATTAGTTAACTTGGACAAGAAGAAAAGTCTGTTTTAGGGTTTCTGTTACCTTTAGCGAGAAACCCTGTTGCACCAGTAACGAGATAACTTTTCCCTTTTAAGAAACGGATGATTCCAAGTCCATCACTGACACTAGTTGTTTCTGTCTCATGCATGGTAATATGTGTCATAGGTTTCAACGACGTCTCACCATAACAGCAACAACTTTGGACTTTACGAGAAGTCAGTGACAAGGGACGAGCCGATAAGTGGTTACATTTTCCAGGGAAAGAGGAGAATAAGTTGACACCATCCACTCTGATGGCATTGGTGGTAGCTAAGAGATTAGTGATTGCCATTTTTAGTAACAAACAAGAAGGAGAAGAAGAAAGGAATGATTTTAATTTAGTTTTCTTTGTAGCCTTAGAGTTCTTGTGTGAGAATATATAGACAGTGGAAAAAAGACACGATGGATTTGATTATTGGATCCTGATCAGGATCATATTTTGTTTAATTTATTGACATTTTGTAATATAATTTCATGTTTTCGCCTTGTGGAAAACAAGCTCTAGAAACATTAAACTATATCTATTATTCATATTTCTATATGTTAACAAAGAATTTCTAATATAGCAATTTAATGAAGTCTTTGATCCAGCCAGGTTCGTCAAATAGAAAAGATCGTCTAGGACACTATCAGTGATTATGAGAAAGCTAATGAATGGAATATAATATAAA
>JABAYD010017186.1:0-19615 GCA_014822095.1 Diplotaxis tenuifolia
GGATATCACTCTCCAGATCATTCGTTTGACAACGAGTATTGGACCAGGACCATTAAATGTAGCGTTAGTCGCAAAGCCAAATGGGGAGTTACTTAGGGTTCTGCGGTGTTTGAAATCTAGGAATCACGATGTTCTCGTCATAGGCCAGCCACCTTGTTGTCCTCTCTTTAGTGTAGAATCCCTGTTTGATAATGCACGGCTTTTAGATGGAGCGAAGCCTAGATTCAAAGCTATGTTAGATGATTATATGTATCTGGAGGATGATGATGTCGACGAAAAGGATCTAGAGATCAAAGAAGATGTCACCAAGACAGTAGATTTCTCCGGTAAGACCCCCCCCCCATTCCCAAATTGTTTTTGTTTTGTTTTAGATATTTTCTATCTGCCAAATTAACAAATGGTATTTATTTAACCTCTCTCTCTCTATTGCATGGCTCAGAGCGCATCCCAACCGTCAAAGGGGTTAGTACAGCCGCCTTCTGGGATGCTGAGGATTGCCCATTCCCTCTTGGTTCCACTCCTGATGAGATCTACCGCTCTGTCACATCAGCACTTGTGGAAAGAAATTCTAGTGATAAGATTACAATCTGGGCCTATCTTGATGATGACAAGAAAGGTTCTTGGAGGGATGCCTTGTTGGGTGTTGAAAAAACGTGGGCCTCAAGAATCTACTTCCTTCCCGGAGGTGATCATTTCCGCTCTCTCTCTTTATATATCCTACTTTGTTGTTATAATCTGACTTGCATTTGATAATATTTATTTATTTTTTTATTTGCCAGGGGATTCTAGACGTAAGCGAATGTTAAATGACATTTATTTATGGTTAAGGGACTCTCCTAAGTCGAACAGGAGGTCTCGTGGCTCTTGTTTGTTCATATTCTCCGATCAGTTCAATGATGATGCCTACTGCACCCATATACTTCAACAATTGCGTAAAAGAGTTTGCCATCTTTTTTTAGTCACTCCGACTCCGGACATTAAAGAACCATTAAACCCTGAATGGCCAGGATTGCTTATAGATGAAGGCGCATACGTTTTTGGTGGTTAAAACACCCGCCCCCGAGTGGTCGGATCGAGCTGTTACCTGAATTTACTTGCGCCTGTTTAAATTTGTATTTCTCAGGATATGGTCTTGCATTTTAATATACTGTATGGTTTGAATTTGTCTTTCTCTCAGAATATTCCTTTTAATTTTTTAATATATTACTGCCTATAGCCTCCTCTATTTCCAAAGAAGCTTTTACCTGCACATAGAAAACTTAGGAAATGCGATCATGTCATATACAAACTTAATATACCTACATTTGACATATAGCTCTTGCCGTGATACAGTCCCCACAGTACATTTGATAATTTTTCGGACTGTAACAAACCAAAACTAGTATTATAGCTTTGAGGTACAAAGACAATTTACTCTTTCATAGCAACAAGTATAAAAGCTTCGACGATCTACAACAACGTTCAACCATGCATAAAAACTAATCAAATTAGTCAAAAATTAGGCGGAAACATCATTATCGTTAGGTACGTACTTGTCAGTTAGTGTTCAATTTTGCTGCAAAGAACCGTTGTTTGTTATCTCGATATATCTTGCACTGGAAGAAGGTCAAGCTTTCTCGGATGTTAAGATGCTTTAAAATGTTTAGTACATCTACAATATAAGAAAAAAACTTATACATTGGTGGGTAGAACGTTGAAATTAGATTCACTTTTGACTGTTAGGTACTACTAAGCCATAAAGTATCCCTACGGGTTTACCTCTTTAAATTGCGAGTCTTCGTTCTCTGAAAGAAGGAGTTGTAGTATACAGAGGGATTATGGATAGTGTAATCAAGTTAAACGGAGAGTTCACGAGTCGGTAATGCCGTTACCTATTTCTTCTCCTTGTTATAGATTAATATATATGTATCGGTAGTGCTCTTCTCATTCTATATACTGTCTCTGTCTCTTACTTGTGTTTCTAGATACCTGGGCCTACCAAGTTCAGAGTTGGTCACTGGTGAAGCTGAAGGAGGTGAACAACCCACGAAAACGAGATTTGTTGATGAAGGTGGAGGGGGTTACAACCGTGCGGGACGTAAAGGCCGTGGTTGAAGAAGCTATCAAAACATTCGGCAATGAAAAGATAGCGTATAATACGGTTGATGTGTTTATTGATCTAGAATCAACGTCGATAGATGTTGCGGGTGCTGTTAAGCTTGAAGAGAATATATTTAATATAATTAGGGACGCATTAGACACTGAAGACTATATATCTGCCCGGTGACGTGACAGTATATACTCTAGATTCCTTCGATCCAATCATAATGAGTAGTCTGGTAGAGAATAACGAAGTAGTGTTCAAAGAATATTACCGAAGAAAGGCGGTTTGTAAACCCTGCAAAGAATTCAAGGTACATTATTAGTTTGCATATTTTATTTGTATTTGAAAAGAACTTGATTAAATTGTGTTTTTCCTTTGCAAAGAAAAAAATGGGAGGGCAACCTCAAAACCGAAACTATTGGAATTTGAGTTGATAACTGACATAGCTTGGAGTGCTTGGGTGATCGAGAGAGATTTGAAGCCTGAAAACGTACAAGTGAAGCCCATAATGATTCTCTCAGGTATGAGAAATGAACCCATATACAAACCACTACAGCTAGGTAATAAATATATCTCCATATCTTTAATCTGTATTTTTTTTTTCCTTTTTACATAATCACACCTTTTTTTTTTTCGTATGTTTATGGTTAGATGAGATTGCGTGGATAAAAAGTAAGAGACTCCACCAGAATGCAGCCATAATCTGAGAACAAGTCGTGGTTTGAGTTTGAGTTTGCGCTTCTTAGCCCATCTGACTACTTCATATCATGGTTTATATTTAGGTTTTACCATCTGAACTTCTGGAAATCATTGTTCTCTTTTTTTTTTTTCTTTTTTAAGGTTTTGTTGGTGTTGTTGTTGTGAGTACTGTGAAACTATTGATGCAAGTTTTGAATTTTTCAATTGAAATGGAAAATTGAATTATTTTCCAACCTCTTAATTGCCCGAGAACAACTGAACTAACTTATTTAGATTACTCCTAAACAAGCTAGCATATTTCTATTTATTTCACATTCCAAATATCTTTAAGATAGCTTGCTCTGCAAGTTTTCTTCAAACTTACTTTCAACATTCTATCTCCTTAAGCTTGAACACATCTTGAACCTAAGTTTCTGCTCCTTAACCTCCCAATCATTTTCCACGGAAGGAGCCATCTTAAAACTAGCTGAATCCGCATTAACAGAAAGACCCTCTTGCTTGACAAATCCAATAGCTGCTTTCATTACTTCTAAGTTAAGAACTGTATATCTTAAGACCAACCACTTTGAACCTATATTTCTAATAAACAACTGGTCTTGTTCATGGTCTCCATTAGACATATTTCTAACGTATCTCTTTTAAAAAGTGACAAGGTACGGGTTTGAGTCTCAAAATGAAAAAATTCTTTAAAATATAATAAAATCAAAACGATGTCGTTTTTTTAAAATTATAACATATTTCAAATCGTATTTGACACTGACAATTTGTTCGGGTTATATTTAGCACAATTAAAACTTTTTTAGGTAGGAATTGACTTTTTCGAAGTGTAAGTAACACACTGAACTTCTGGAAGTTATTTCTGACGTGTTGTCTAAATTCCAACAAGATATATAACACCTGCAGCATTAATGAATCAAATAATCATATCAAACTTATTTGGTAAAATTGTTTTCTAGGCCAAAATAATTATACTTTTAGGTTAATTTCACTGTCTAATTGTTTCATTAGGCTAAATATTTTCTAAATGTCAATAGTATCTTGAAAATTAGGTTATTCATTTGAAACTCTAATTAGAAAATGATCATTATATATTTTAGATTTAATAAAAATAATAATTCATTTTTTTTAAAAAAACTAAAAAAAAAGAACAAATTAGTTTAGATTAACCTAAAAATTAGTTTATTAATTCGAATTTCTAATTAGAAAATAATTTCTTTTTTCTTGAACAATCAATCTTTAATATATGGAATGTTTAGATTGTGACTTCTACTGGTTTTAGATGGATATGTTAAACGCATAATGTGTATTTGAAATATTATTCTGAACATAGTAGATTTTATGTAGAAGTATAGAACATAGGTGTAACAAAAAAAAAGTATAGAACATATATTCTGAATATAGCACTGTCAGTACTATTATTTACGTAGAACATGTATTCCAAACATAATAGATTTTATGAAAAAGTGGATTTCATATTTCGTAGAAAGCTGATTCTAATATCTATTGAACAAAATATGAAATTATGATTTAAACATTTTTTTAAATAAAAAAATACCACTAAAATGATATAGTTTTTTTTATCACCAGTTACTATTTTTTTTGTTCATAAAACTATGTATTTGATTAATTTCCGAAAATATTTAAGGGCATTAGAGTAAAAAATGGTACAAAATAAAAATTAATCTAAAAGTAAAATATCCTATTTGCTTTGGCCTAAAAATATAATTTTCCCAAGTATTTAAAGTTTGCCCAGAAGAAACTTCAAACTCAACAATAGGACTGGTCTTGTGTGTGGAACCTATTATTATGAATACTCACAAGAATCAAGACAATTCAGAACTAATCAACGTTATCAATAATGTGTACGTACGAAAAGATTGTGTTGACTCATGCTCGTGTCGCACTGTCTATAAGCAATAGGGACAAACCGAGAATAGTGAGATAAAGGCAAATGGTTACTTTCTCTCTGACCATCAACACACTGAATCGACCAGAGTTTGTTGATGAATAGTTCGCGGAGTATTACAAGTGTTAGTACGTAATGTGTTGCACGAAGCTGGAATTATATTGAAGTTCGTGTATGAATTGTTTGAACTTTAAAAAGGAAAAAAAAATATTATACGCTGAGTGAAACAAAAAGAGCTAAAAATAGAGTTTTTTTTTTTTAAATCATGTGTTAGATCACAGAAACATGTGAATCTAGTGTTTTCCTGATTATGTAAAACTTGTAAATTTTGTGTTCATTTGATTTGTCGTAATTCTTCTTGATACAGAACTCGTATTGCACCTTGAGAGCTTACTTCACTACTCTTCCTCTCTGTCTCTATCTTCATTACTCTTTTCTCTCCCTCTAGGATCACCTAATTGTATATCTTGTGTTATGAATAATTGTATGAATGTCCATCATAAGTCCAAAAATCCATGTTCTAGAAGGTTCTCCACCCTAAATTGGTGTATATGTATCAGTTGTCTATGGAATAAGAATAAGAACAACTTATTCTCTCTTTCTTTTGGTTTACAACACATTATTAACACGAAACCCTAGCTGCTGAGAAAATCCATAACCCTAATTGAACTGTTTATGTTTACTTCGTGATGTATCCCCAATCATCAATCCATGCTATCGAGGGATAAGTATTCTCATCTAATTGATGGCTAATGATTTGTTAGTTTTATAAAATCGTTCGCTATGCTATCAACTATGAAAACATGTATTTTTAAATTGTAGATGAGAATCTGATATCTTATGTGTTCTTTGTTAATTAAAATAATCCTTCAAGCTTTATATTTATTGTGTTAGAATTTAATTATAATATGACATTGTAAACCGATAAGCAATCGACTTTGATGAAGAAGAAGATCGGCCAATCCTGGCTTCAGAATTGAATGAGTTCACATACCTGATCTCTAAGTTTACAGCTTTCTCAATTTCTTTTATTGCAGTATCCGTAATGTAAGAGCTGATCTCTTTGCTAAAATAGCTCGTTCTCAAAACTTTATTTTTTCACATGTAAACTCTTTGATTCTGGCTTGGTTAGCTCTACAAGCTAACATCTTTGCTTTGAATTAATAAAACATGGTGTTCGTCGTAAAAAAAAGCAACTATTTTATAATTATGCAAATAAAGCATGCCTGTGGGCTTTTGATGTGTCGTCATAATGTCAAATATTCTAATGTTTATCATTGATTTGTGTTGTAGCTAGTTTATGAATTTTAATTTGCTTGTATGAAATATGACGGTGGTTAGTTTGAGATTTATGAACTGGTTTCATATAATAAATGGTATAAGGTGCCAGACTAAAGGTGTGGTCCGAAAGAGGGTAGGTCGTTCAAATTAGAGCCGGGCAAAAAAATTGGAATCCGAAAAAGCAAATCGAATCCGATCTAAAAACTAATAACAAAACTAAACTAAAATTGATTAAATATCCAAAATTGCTCAAAACTTTGGTATATTGACAATCGGAATTGAACCCGATCTGAAACAAAATATTTTGTATATTTCAAATAAATCGGAATCGAGTTTATACACTTAAATATATTAGTTATGTTTAGATTTAATATCAAAATATATCCAAAATATATAAGATATTTTGAAGTTATACAAAATACATGAAAACATATACAAATAATAAAAAATAAAAAAATAGCTAAACAATATTCAAACACCAAAAATACTTGAATATCTATGAATTCTCCATACAACTATTCAAACCAAACTAATTTTTATGTTAAGTTTAATATTTTGGCAATCATTATTCAACTTATTATGTTATATATTATTTTTAGTTTTAGATTTTGAGAAATTTATGGTAAAATAAATTTTTAAAATTTTCAAACAATTGAAACGGGTTATTTCAACCAAACCAGAATTTATAAATATCCAAATAGAATTGAAATTTTTAACCCCAAAACCCGTACAAACCCGAATGGAAACTTAATAGATACCCCACCGTCCACCCCAAATTCAAATCCTACCGTCAACACACTACCAATCAGATAGGGTGTTGCTTGTTGTCTTAAATTTGGGTTGCACATTAAGCAATTCAAGTTAAAAGGTCTCACATCGCACAGAGCTTTTTAAAAAGTAGTAAGGTTTTGAAGTGGTGATATTGCCCCCAAACAAACAGTATCTTTGTCCGTGAGTTGAACAAAAGATTCACACTGATAAAAGATACTTCAGAATCCTCAATAACATAAAAGAACACAAGCACACACCAAACCTCCATAAAATAACAGCACTCTTCAGATAAAGAACCCATGAAAAAAGAAAGTGTCATGAATGTGCCAGAGACAACTTCTTAGAGCTGCTCATTTTACTATTGTCACTGACAAAGGAAGACCACAGAGATACTTTATCCCCATCCTTCTTACTATCATCCAACCAAGATTCCATGACCCCTATACGTTGCCTTGGTGTGCTTAGTGATCTAAACTTCTCCTTTGATGACTCTTTCACTCTCATGTAAGGCTGCAAGCCGATGGAAAAGCTTTGGAAACAGCTCTCATCTTCCAATAGACTCTTCTCAAGACTGCTAAAAGATCTCCTTGGGAAAGAGAATGGAGAGTCTTGTCCATCACTAGAGTCTTGTCTCTGCAATGTTCTAAGCTTTACTTTTGTGAGAGACTTGGATTCACCACAATGCTCCAGCCTACAACTTCTCATCCCCATATCTTTTGTGTGTAATGACTCAAGAACCATGTGAGGACTTCTTCTCTCCTGAAACAACAATGTGAGACACTGACTTGTTGTATAAAGATCAGAAGATAGATAGAGAGAGCTTACCCGATGCGACCGGGAGTATTTCAACATAAGCTCACGCTTGACCACACCTTCTTGTTTCCTCAACCCTATGGCTTTGATGTCTTCTTTCGTTAGAGCGCTACTGTCCCAACCATTCTGACCATGCCACTCTACTTTGATCTTGGACCAATGTTTTCCCTCTCTGTTTCTAGTGATGAGACTTGATGTTGAAGCTTTGTTGGAGAGTTTAGACTTCACCAACAAAGAAACCTTACGCCTAACAGCTCGGCCACGGACAATTGCTTGAAGCCTTACAAGAGCCTTCAGTGCACGCAACGCTTTCCTCGCCTGTTTTGTAACCAGTACACAAGATCAAACAACACTGCAAGAGAATAAGCTTAAAGAGGAGACTAAGAGAGTGTCTGACCAGATAAGCCCTGAAGGCACTCTGAATCTTGGTAGCTGCTACACTGAGATCATGCTTCTTGACAAAATGGTGCGACGTGAAGGCTTTTCCCGCCATCCGGACAACCTCAGCAGCTGCAACCGCTGCTTCGGCTGCTGCAGCGGTGGCAATGGCTACATTCATTGCATGTTTTCTTTGATCCACTGTTGCTTGGTTCAGAGTTCTTGTCTCTTGCATCCTAGTTGAAATCTGATGTCTCAGTTTAAGTCTTCTAAATACCCATCTCAATCTCCTTGACTTCTACAACAAGGAACCTTTTAGATTCAGAAACATGGAAAGTTCATGGTATCACAAGAGAGCAAACAAACAAAACCTTCTCTGCTTTCGCTTTTGCCTCACAGATGAATAGTCGTTTTATCCAACCGAACCATGATCTCCTCTTTTCCATTACAATAAAGTTCCCTTGGAGACAGCTGATAAAAACCTCTTATTGATTTGATCAATGATCACTTGAATGAAAATTTAGAATACAGCAACATAGTAAACAATAATGTAACTCAAAGACATTACCTGTGAACACAAAAATGATCTGGAGGATAGAAATGAAGTAGTGATGTGGTGATTCAGACACTTGTGAAGAGATGAGTTCAAGTGATGCCTAAATATAGGATCTTCCCTTGTCTCCTTTTCCAACTGTCACTTTCACTATCTATGTGATTAGTGACTTGTTCAAAACTGTCCTTTTTCTTTTGCTTCTTAACCAATCACTTGAGATTGGGCCCAAAACTCATTTTATCATCCTTACATTTATAAACTAATTCATAGATTATTTTTCTTTCTTCTTTTATTGCCACTTTTAGCTTGTGATTAAAGAACATGTGGCTTGTCAACGTATCTATGCTTACAAAAAAAAAGCTTGAGGAATTATGTAAAGATGTAAAGTACTTGATCATATCATAATATGTAATTGTTACAATGGGCTCGTCAAATGTTATTGCTTGAAGAGAAAAGAAAAATAATGGCAACAATCAGTGATAGTACAGTTTAATCATTGATAGAGCAAGAAAAATAAATATATTGAGCTGTGAAGGTTTTTAAAAAAAATCAATAACTAATTTAAGTTTGGAAACTATTGTACTTACGACTAATGTTTATATGATGTATTTTTTCTTAACGACGAATGTTTATATGACTGTCTTTACAGTTTTATTACAAAAAAAAAAAATATTCTAGAACAGATGATAACTTCAGCTTTCTTATATCTTAAATAAAATGCTTGCTCTTTAGAATTTCTAATGTAATATCAGTGTATCTATCATCCAAAATGGCCCAAAACTCAAAACATGTATGCATATCTATATATACTACTTAACAAAATTCCATAATAAGTAGTTCAATATATCACAAATCTTATTATCTGATGAAGAAAATATATAGCTGATGGTGGTCCATATAGACTAAAATTCGTTGTTGAGTAGATCATTGCAACTTTAGTTATCATGTCACTGAAACAATGATGAGCCATGTGATGTGAGTCACATATGATATGAACGTAGGGCGAGCAAAATAGCCTCTAGGTTTCATTTTAGCTTAATAATGCATTTGAGTTCCTCAAAACATAAAAGGATCCTTTTGAATTGTGACACAGTCCGACCACTCTTCTAACACCATTTTTAATCAATCAAATCCAATACTATTTATTTTCCTCCATTCATTTTGAATGAAAAGTTAGTAAAAGGTTCATACTTTGTCAGATAAATTATAATCAACCGGTTAAATCATCATATCAGGAAAACATATCACAAAAACTCTCCAAACTCTTACAAAATTCATGTATATATACGTTCGTGTTTATTAATTTATGATCATCAATCAATCGAAAGTGTAAATTTCGCTTGAAGTTGCCTATATTATTATACAAATAAATAATCTTTATAAGTATCTTTAGGGAGATTTTTTTTTTCTCAAAATGATATTTTTATCCCTTAAAAAAGCAAAGAGGGAAGGAAGACTCATTGTCATCAAAGCTAAGTTGATTTCTTTTTCTAATAAAAGGAGAAAGGTTGCAAGTTGGAAGAAAACATAGAAAATAAATAAATCAATGAACCAATAATGAGATCATAAAGGATTATCTGTACCTAAGATTGCATGATCTGTTTCTTAGATTACTACATGACATTTATAAACTTTATTCTTTTTGAAATAGAAAAAAGGCACAAATTGGTCATTACGTTTCAAAGAATGTGGACATTCTCCACAATCTAGTCATCATCCAGTGACCATTAATCCAACTTGTGATATCATCTCTAGTGGCTGGCCAATTTTAAAAATCATTTGAACCAGAAACTTAAAAGCTATCAGTTAGAGAGTAAAATTTACTTAGGATTTGTTAGATTGAACCTCTGTTCTATATGCAATTCATCATCAATCATGAAACGTAGATTCAATACGCAAGACCAAGAACTTGGTCATTACAAGGCACAATCTTTACTGGCTAAACAGTAGTTCACAGTGGCCACGAGAGGTTCATCATCAATGGTCAAACAAAAAGCCTTAAGCCCCCTAAACAAAAGAAACCATAATCCAACGGCCACAACACCAAAATGATACTAGAGGCATACACTCTAACTTATTATTACCATAAGCTACTTACTTCCTCAAGCGACATCACATTGAGAAGTTTCGATCTTTAGATGTTTTCTTTTAACAGAGAAGAAGAACAAGGCCATGAGAGTTGAAAGTAAGGCAAGACTTTACAGAAATCCCAAACGAAAGATGATCCTCTTCCTTGGTACTGAACTTCTTCAACCTTTTGAGTCTTCGTATCACAAATGAAGATATGTGAGTCACATCTGATGAAAACCGAGTCAGAATCCTGGTTAAGAAACGCAAGCAGCTGAGTTTCCTTAGTCTTAGTGTGGAACCTTGAAGACTCCACTGGGTTCTGCCTCCACATCACCTTGAAACTCAGCTTAATCTGAACAATCCACTGCAACACACCGCTCACCTTCTCCAGCTTCCATATCTCCATTACAGACTTATTGCTCCAACCATACTGCAAACACCCATCAGAGGATTCACCAAGAACCTGTTCATCATAGTCAAATATCTTTGGAAGCTTCATCACAGTGATCCGTTTCTCCTCCTCATCGTTTGTGTCGTAGATAGCAACTTTACCTCCAGTGGCATACCAATAAACCACGCCTTTGATCACTCTCCCTGCGTTCCACGGAGTCAGAGAGATCGGCTCAGAGCAAGTCAGCTCAGAGTAGCTCCACGTGGCGGTTTTAGATGAATAAGTCTCAACCCTCACCTTCCTACTCTGGTCTAAATAAGAAAGACACTCCCCACGAACCACCTTGTAGCTAAAACCATCTTCAGGACAATCCTCAGTAATCAAAGACATACAAAGCTCCTCGAAATGGACTCTATGCCGCGGGATCTGACGATGCTTACGTGTGTTAGGATCCCACACGTAATAAGCTTTTGGATGTCTCCCACAGAGAAGAAGCCCGTTTGAAGAAGAGTCAATGTAGTAACCAAGCTTCTTCAGAACACCAGAGGACTCAACTTCATCGCCTAAACTGCTTGTCGAGAGGAGAGACAGAGAGGATTCAGAGCGAGGGCGGTGAAGTCTTTCCACGCGTTTGCCAAGGTACATTGTGTTGCAGATGAAGAAGCCAATGAGATGGAAGTTTGGTTTCCACTTGGTTAAGTAAGCTTGACGGAAGAAAGGGTTGGAGATGATCTCAAGCCATCTTTTTGAGACAAGAATCAGTTTATAGGTTGTGTCGGGAGGTAAACGGAGGAGAATCTCGGACATAGCATCGAAGCTGTTGAGAACCTCGTGAACACTTAAGTGTGACGTCATCCCTAAGGTGGTTTTTGCCCTGGAGGAAGAAGACATTTGCACAAAACTGTTTCTTTTGATTATTAGTAAGAGAAAAGAAGACAGAACACAGATTCAGATGAGTAAAGTAAACATCAACGGTACTACTCATAAGGTGTCGGACGAAACCTAATCAAGGATTCAATAGATCTCTGAAACTACAGTGTTTGTAACTAAACCCTAATCCCAAAGTTAGAAATCAAGCCAGGATTCCGAATAAAGTTACAGACTTTCGATGTTTTTCTAAAAAAATTGGAAGAATCCGAAGATGTATGACGTAGTAGAGTGTGAGAGAGCTTTACCTGTTGAAGACGAACGGTAAAGTGAGTGTAGAACGCATCTATGTTTCCTTCGCGAGACATGTATAACACGATCCGGAGTCGGATCAGACCTGGATCCGAACCCCAAGTAAGCACGTTTTCTAAACCGGATTCAATTTTCGGTTAACCGGGCATTTGTTATGTTTTAATTTTATACAACTCGTACTATCTTCATAATACGATGCCATTTCGGTTTAGTTTGATTTGGGGATAATAAAACCAAAATTAAGGGGATATCATCCGATTTAGATTAGGTTGTTCGGTTAATTTTCACTTTCCGATTAGGCTAGCTTTGATTATAGAATCAATTAGGCCTGATTGTGATGTTGCTAAAGATATTGAATGTGATACTTTATTAGTTATGAGGTCTATACAATATATAGAAGAGTACAAACGTGGAGATGAAGAAGTTAATGGGGAATATACAACTTTACAAATATAGCTCTATGTGATCTTCTTGCCTTATCACGCCTCCTCAAGCTGGAGGGACTGAAGTTACTCTAAGTTTGATCCTTGTATACTGAAAATATTGTTTTGGAAGAGGCTTAGTAAGGGCATCAGCAAGCTGATCTCGGGTAGATACATGGGTGACTCTAAGAACACTGAACTGAATTTGATTTCGTACGAAGTGATAATCAAGGGCTATATGCTTCATTCTGGAGTGGAAGACATGATTAGCACATAGGTATGTTGCACCTATATTATCACAGTAAACAACTAGAATGGCAGGTGGTCTGAAGCCAAGTGCAGTAAGCAATGATGTAATCCAGCTGAGTTCGGATGTGATGTTAGCAACCGCACGATACTCGGCCTCTGTAGAAGACTGAGCTACTCCTTTTTGTTTCTTTGAGGACCAGGAAATGGGATTGCTACCAAGATAGACAACATAGGCGTTTGTTGACACATAATCATAGGTATCTCTAGACCAATCAGCATCTGAAAAGCCATGGAGAGTGAGAGGAGAATCTGCCTTAATAAATATACCGTGTGTTGGTGTGCCTGCGAGGTAGCGGATGACTCGTTTTGCTCCTTGCCAATGTTCATCTGTTGGCTTATGCATAAATTGTGAGAGTCTGTTGACAGCGTAGGTAATATCAGGCCTGGTGAATGCAAGGTATTGTAAGCTTTCGACAACTGATCGATATTGACTTGGGTCTTTGAGAGGAGAACCACTGGCGAGTGTAAGCTTCGGTGATGAAGGAAGTGGAGTTGCCACAGGTTTTGCGTCTGTCATGTTTTGTTTAGCTAGAAGGTCAAGTATGTAGTGTCGCTGCATCAAGTGAAGCCCTTTAGACGTTCTCTTTGCTTCAATCCGAGAAAGTAGTGAAGGTCTGTTGGATCTTTAATGGAGAACCTCTCAACAAAAGAATGCAGAGCTTGAGAGATAATGCTACGATCATTGCCAGTCACCAAGATATTATCTACATAAATCAGAACATATGTCGAAGATGTACCTGAGATTCTGATGAAAAGTGATGTATCTGCAGCAGAGTTTGCGAATCCATCACTGAGAATATGTTGTTTTAAAGACTGGTACCAGGCATGTGGTGCTTGTTTAAGCCCATAAATCGGTTTATTGAGTTTACATACATGGTGTGGTCTGTTTGCATCGACGAAGCCAGGAGGCTGAGTCATATATACTTCCTCAGTCAAGTGTCCTTGCAAGAATGCATTGTTGATGTCTAATTGTGTAATACTCCAATTCTTCTTCACTGCTATGTCAAGTATCGTGCGAATGGTTGTTGACTTGATAACTGTGCTAAAAGTTTTGGCATAATCATTCCCATATCTCTAAGTAAAGCCACGAGCGACAAGTCTTCCTTTAGGACGATCAACTTCTCCATTAGGTAGATACTTCGTTGTGAAGAGCCAGCGACAAGAGACTAGATTCTGAGTTGGATTCGGTGGAACCAAATCCCATGTTCTGTTTTGTTGCATAGCATTGAACTCTGTTGAAGTTGCGCGTCTTCAACGTTCATCTTTGAGGGCCTGTTGAATGGTTCTTGGTTCAGTGGATGGAGATTTCATGAGAGCAGCTGCAAGGGTAAGTTTATTTATTGGCTTGGTAATATTGTTTTTGGAACGAGTTTGCATACGATGGATGTTGTTTGGAGGGGAGGTGTCAGTGTTTCTGAGTTGTGAAATTGGCTGATTAGGATTTTTTGTTTGGGAAGACGACAACAAATTTGTGGGCTGCGTATTTGGTTGGGATATTTGAGTGGTGTTTGGGTTTTGATTTGTATGGGCTGTGTTTTGGGAAAGAAGAGTTGGAAGTGAGTTTTTCTGGGCCGTGAGTTGCGGCCCATTTTCAGTTGGAGCAGTGGGCTCAGAGTTAGAGGAGGAAGAAGAAGAAGTCGATGTAGGGATAGAAGGCAATACATGAGTATGTGGCATCAGAGACGGCGACGGAAGTTGTTGTTGCAGGTGAGGACTCAAGCACGGGGGAGTTACTGGAATCGCATGTGAGCTGGTGTGGGTAGGTGAGAACTCGTCATCGGATGCGGTTTGGGAGGTAGGTTCGGATTTTGCAAAAGGGTAAGTAACTTCATGGAATTGCACATGTCGAGAAGTGTAGATTCGACCAATGGTTTTGTCAAGGCAGTAATAGGCACTCTGCGTGAGAGAATAGCCTATAAAAACACAGAGTTGAGATCGATCATCTAGCTTGTGGCGGGTGTATGGACGCAACCAAGGATAACAAGCGCATCCAAAAATTCGAAGACGATCAAGATTGGGTTTAGCTCCAAACAACTTCTCAAAGGGAGATTGAAGTTTGAGAACCGGCATGGGAAGTCTGTTG
Organism: Diplotaxis tenuifolia; assembly: GCA_014822095.1. NCBI lineage: Eukaryota > Viridiplantae > Streptophyta > Magnoliopsida > Brassicales > Brassicaceae > Diplotaxis > Diplotaxis tenuifolia. Next base: position 14,939 of record JABAYD010017186.1, read on the forward strand.
ATAGTGTATACTGCTGCAGCGAACGCGAATGACTAATATGCTTTGGGGATAGAGGCTTTAGAGAGCATCGTTATACCAGTCTCGACAATATGTTGATGCTTCCGTTCTGCTACGCCGTTGTGCTCCGGAGTATGCGGAGGAGAGGTGAGGTGCGATATACCTTGATCTGAGAGGTAAGATTTCAAAGCTAGAAACTCTCCTCCATTATCAGTAAATACTGTTGTGATGCGGTGTTGGAATCTGTTTTCAACCAAGCCTTTGAAAGCAACGAACACTTCTTTAACCTGAGATTTTTGTTTGATGGGATATAACCAGGTATAGCATGAGTAAGGATCGACAATGACGAGATAGTATTTGAAATTGTCTTTGGAGAGGATGGGGCTTGTCCAGACATCACTAAACAGAAGTTGTAGTGGTCGGTTTGAGGTAAAGCTGGACTGAGAGAATGATAATTTATGGCTTTTGTTGGAGAGACAATGAGAACAAGGTAAAAGATTTTCATTATTTGAAGAAATAGGCAAATTGTATTGAGAAACAACAGTGTTTAAGATAGATAAGGAGGGATGTCCTAATCTAGAATGCCAAAAAGATAGACTAGCTTTAAGACTTGGATAGGTAAGCATGGCCGTAGGTTGAGAGGATGATATGGGCCATTCATAGAGCTCATATTTAGTTCTGCCTTGGAGTAATGGGACCCCCGTGCTGAGATCCTTCACCTGAAAGGAGGCCGGGAAAAATTCCACAGAAACTTGATTAGAGTTACATAACCGATAGACAGAAATTAAATTCTTGTGAATATTTGGAACACATAAAACTTTATGTAAGGCAAGAGCTCTAGTATTAGAGGGTAAGAGAGTTGAACCAATATGTGAGATTGAGAGACATGTACCATCAGCGATCACAACATCATCATTTCTCTGATATGGTTGATGTAATGAAAGGTTTTGCAGGTCTGAAGTGAGGTGATGTGTGGCCCCACTGTCTAGCAGCCACGTCTCGAGAGAGTATGATGAGCCTGCAGCAAAGTTGGCACGAGGCTGATATGGTCTAAACGGATTGACTTGGAGCGGGGTTGAGGGTTGGTGTGAGGCGAGTTGGGGACATCGTCTGGCAGAGTGACCGTGAACACCACATATATGGCACCTCTCAAGGTATGGTTTTGGAGATCGGTTATCTGCTCTTGGCTGGTAGTAGTTGTTGTTTTTACGTTGATAGTTGTTGTTGTTGTTACGCTGGTAGCTATTGTTGTTGTATTGACGATTCTGATAATTGTTGTTGTTGTTGTTAACTCACTGCTGAGCAACATTAGCAGTGACAGGAACATAGGCAGAGATGACCTCAGGTGTGGCGAGTAACTTAGCCTCATGATTTAATAACTTCTCATGGAGTTTTGTGATTGATGGTGGTGTGTCACGCCCTTCAATCTGATCAACAACTGTCTTGTAATCTTCAGATAAACCTTCAAGAATGTAGTCAATCTGGTCTTCATGATCAACGGCTTTTCCTAAGATCACCAACTGATCCATACGAGTGATGTGGCCTTGGAGGTAGACATCGATCGACTTGTTTTCTTTCTTCCAGTTCTTGATCTGAGTATTGAGCTGCTTGATGTGTCCTCTACTAGGTTTGGCGTATGTTGCTGAGAGCGTTGTCCAGACTTGACAAGCGGTAGTTGATCGAGAGACGATTGGTTGGACATTGAGAGAGATAGCGCCAATAAGAGCACTATAGATCAGTTGATCTTGACGCTTCCAAATGGTGTAAGCCGGGTTAACAGAGACCTCTTCATCAGTAGTAAGAGTCTGATCAGGGACATGGATCGATCCATCAAGATGACCGACCAGTCCATAACCATCAAGTAAGGCTCTTACTTGAAGGCTCCACATTAGGCAATTGGTGGCTGTGAGTTTAGAAACGTTAGCCATGTTGATGTTGAAAATATTTTGTTTGGGGTTTTGAGTGTTGATGGTTTCGGCGTTGTTGGTTTCGGAAGACATGGCGGCAGAGAGTTTTGAAAAAAAAAATAGGGTTTTTAGGTTGCTAGGTATCGTTTATGCTCTGATACCATAAAGATATTAAATGTGATACTTTATTAGTTATGAGGTCTATACAATATATAAGAGAGTACAAACGTGGAGAGGAAGAAAGAAGTTAACGGATAATAGGGATGGGCGTTCGGGTATCCATTCAGGTTCGGTTCGGATCTATTCGGGTTTCGGGTTTTTGGGTTCAAAAATTTCAGTCCCATTCGGATATTTCTAAATTTCGGTTCGGGTTCGGTTCGGGTTCGGATAACCCATTTAAATTTTATTATATGCTTTAAATTTCTAAAATTTCATAAACAAAATAATATATTACATATGTCAAAATACTTAAACTAACATATAAATTAGTTTTGTTTGAATATTTGGATAGGAAATCAATGGATATTTTAAGTACTTTTTGTGTTTTGAGTATATTTTAGTTATTTTAAACATTTAGTTTTGACTATTTGTATATATTTTCAAGTATTTTGGTTAACTTAAAATTATTTTATATATTTTAGATGTTTATATGTACATTAAATCTAAAAATAAGTAATATAATTAGGTATATATATCTATTTCGGATATATTCGGATACCCGAAATATTTCGGTTCGGGTCGGGTTCGGTCTCGATTCTTTAGATACCAAAATTTTGAACCCGTTCGGATATTTAATTAATTTTGGTTCTGGTTCGATATTACTTTTTCGGATCGAGTTCGGTTCGGTTTTTCAGATTCAGATTTTTTGCCCAACCCTAATGGAAAATATACAACTTTACAAATATAGTTCTATGTGATCTTCTTGCCTTATCAGTTGCACGATATAATCATTTACTCTATACATGCATATGTGACATGTATTAATATAAACTTTGTGTAGTTATTGATTATTTTTATATTTTGGATGGTTTTCACCGTCTTACTACTATACTTTGTGTAGTTAGGAATTTTTTTTCTATTTCTAGTTTGAAAAAAAAAAGTTGATTCACACGATTGAATCGGTGCACTATATATTACTTTTGAGACCATTAGTAACTAGTATTGCACAATCTGATCAATCGGGGTGTCCACCAATCACTCGTGTTGGGTGCAGTGCATGAAATTTCTGTGAATGTGGTCTCGTTGTTCCTATTGCATGGTGGTAAATTTAGAAACTAATTTCAATGGAGGCCCAAAAATATAAACAATAAATAAATAATATAATGATCTATTTAAAATTAGATAACAATCAAATATTTTGGAACAGTAATATTTGGAAGAATTTTATGATAAATTTTATAAGTACATCACATCTCTGTTGTGTGCACACTCTTTTCTTCTTCTTCTTTGTTCGAATGATCTTCTTGCCAAACCTTGCAAGGTTTGGGATTGTGCTTAGAATAATCTCCAACAATAATGGGTCAAAAACAAGCCAAGAAAAACAAACGATGTGTAAACCCATTGTAAAGAACCCCAAAAAGACAAGTAAAAAGTCTTCCTTTTCACATTTAAAAACTAAGTTTCTGCAGTAGCCTCTTCGTGAAGGAAGGTATAAAGATATAAACGAATAAAGCCGAAAGTCGAGAGAGATTAAAAAAAAACTAAACAAGAATATTTCATCTGCCACTGCCACAATTAATCATAGCTTATATAATGAGAAGCATCCATCCAAACCAAGAATCACAATCTCCTTTTGTGTGTTTCCACTTGTGAACTGATCAAAGAGCCAAAACAAAGAGAGCTTCTTCTGTGAGAAAAGATGCAGAAAGACATGGGAACCGCAGAGGGTCAACATCTTCCACAAGGTTAGAATTTATCTAAATGATTTCCTGTTCGTTTTAAGGATAGTAACGAGTCAAACATGTTTTTTTAGAAGATTTGTAGTATACTTACGTCTCTAGACAGGATATCCAGCTGCAGAAAAAGTTGATGTACCTGAACAACCAGGACAAGACGAGAAGAAGAAGAAGCCAAGGCTTTTCGACACAAAGCAGAAAGGAGACAGAGGCTTCATTGAAGGATGGTAAAAGGCTAAAAGCTATAAGTAGCAAACAAAATCATTTGTTTTTTTTTCTGTAAAGAAACTAAAACTACAAAATATAAGTTTAAAGGGTTTCTTGTAGCTAATAAGCATATATTATAATTCATAACTGCATGGAAAAGTTCAAGAACTCCACTAGAAAACACATTAAGTAATTTGTTTCTATTTCAGACCCAACAAAAATAAAAGACTTGCTTCTGTTTTGCTAGCACTAACTCTTGTGCATGTTTTTTTTCTTTTGTTTGCTTCTTCATATGCAGTCTCGCTGCACTATGCTGCTGCTGGATTTGTGAAATGTGTTTCTAAGTCAAAGAAGAACACTAGAGTGTGTCGAGATCTTCCTTGTGTATCTATTAGTGGCTTTAATATTATTACCGAGAGAGATTGCATGACTAGCTCAATCTGAAACTTCCTATACTATGTTTGTGGCGTTTGTATGTATTATAAGATTGCAAGACTATATAGTAGCTTTATCTGAAATTTCTTGTACTGTGTGGGTTGTTTGTATGTATTGAAAGATTATTGTTATAGTAATAATGTAAAGGTGGTCATTATTATTAGGCCTGGGCATTTTACCCGGATCCAAAGACTCGACCCGAAACCGATCCGAAAAAACCGGGTCCGGGTAGGAAC
>JABAYD010017192.1:0-11871 GCA_014822095.1 Diplotaxis tenuifolia
TTTTATTAAATAATTTACTTATTATTATTTTTTAAAAAAATAAATGTAAAACAAACCAAAAACCAAATTTAAAAACTAAAAACCAATAGTTAAAAAATGGGTTCTTTATTTTTGTTTACAAAATAAACTATTGTAATTTTTTAAAATTTTTTTTGTCATCTTTTCAACTTAAACTTAGATATTCGATTATTTGGAATTTGTTTATTAAGAATTCAAACTAACTCAGCAGATCTAAAAACTAAAAACTATAATCAAAAGTTGAAAATCAAACATCAAAACTTAAAAACTAAAAACCAAAATCTAAAACTAAAAACAAAAACAAAAACTAAAAATTAATGCAAATCAATCATCAACACAAATTTCGGATTAGTAATTTTATATCAAAACATATTTTAAATGAAAAAAATTATATAAAATTTTAATTATAAAAATTTTCGCGATTTTCAATCGCGGATCAAAATCTAGTATTATATTATAGATTCATATTTCATAATTTATGGTATCTTTTACTTAAAAAGACATACAAATATCGTTCACTAGTTTAGAAAAAAAAAAAGAAAAAAAAGAAGATTTTAAGACATTAACGTCTTCCTACAAAAGAGAAAGGGTATTCAAGTAAAACAAAGACACGTATTGAAAGCTACAAATCCCACTCGCCCATTCCCTCACGCGCCCCTCTCATATCGATTTCCTCTCACTCTGCACACAAAAGCGAGAGAGAGAGAGAGAAAGGCGAAGAATACGCAGAATCCATCCAATTTTTAGAGATAGGTCTTCCCCCCTAATCTGGAAACCTTTGATCTGTCTTCTCGATCCGACTAGAGGAAATACGACGAAGAAGACGCAAGTACCATAAACATGGGCGCGAATTCGGTTCCGACGGACGCAACACTCGATCTAGATGAACAGATCTCTCAGCTCATGCAGTGCAAACCTCTCTCCGAGCAACAGGTTCCACGAACTCTCTTCCTATACAGATTTTCATATTCCTTTTATGTTTCTCTTCGTTTAAATGGTGTTTGATTGGATCTCAGATTTTTGTTTCAAATGAAAAAGTTTGCTTCTTCTTCTGTGAGTATGTGATTGATTAATCCGTTTGATGTAAAGATTTGTGGAGAATAGCTTTTGGGATAAGTTGAAATTGAAAAGGAAATGACTTTTTTTAATATCCTCTCGAGGTAGATGTATTGGGTTCTGAATAGTTGGTTCCCTTGCACTTTGTTATCCCTTTTAGTCTGGGTTTTCCTGATTCACAGGCAAAAGTAATCATTTTAAATAGTTAGATGAATTTAGTGGATAGAGATAGAAATGTGAATAGCGTTTGCTGGTGTGAGAGAGAGAGAGAGAGTTTACATGTTGATAAGTCTCACTCTGGAGCTTAACAGCCTTTAAAGTTTAAATGATCTTTCTGTTAAAATGGTCTCTCTATTTTGACATTTCAATGTTATGTTTTGATACTGGACATTTCAATGGTGTGAGAGAGAGAGAGAGTTTGCATGTTGATTAATCAATCACATCTCAACAGCCTTTATAGTTTAAATGATCTTTCCTCTATCTCTTTAGGAGTTTAAAAGGAGGTGAAAGATGAACTTATCATGTGCAGTGTTGTTTTGTCTTTTTTAATAGGTAAGAGCGTTATGCGAGAAAGCTAAGGAGATCTTGATGGATGAAAGCAACGTTCAGGTTAGTTCTTTATTTTGCATCTCGTCGTGTTTATAACTCCCATGTGTTAGATTGTGTGACTATACACTCATTTTGTTTGGTTTATCTAGAGCTAGTTTTAATATTTATACATTTCCTTGCACGCAGCCTGTTAAAAGTCCAGTCACAATCTGTGGTGATATTCACGGACAATTCCATGATCTTGCAGAGCTTTTCCGTATTGGTGGAATGGTAAGATTTTTAACACTTCCTGAGATGCATAATCGCTGTAAAGAAGCAAGTAATTTCTAGCTTTTTCCATGGGTTATATTTGAAAGTAGTGCTTCGGTTTCGTTTCTGGTTTCAGTTTCTTGTCTAATGAATGTCCATCATATGCTCTTTTGCAGTGCCCTGATACCAACTATCTATTTATGGGAGACTATGTCGATCGTGGATATTATTCTGTCGAAACTGTTACGGTACTAAGTCTATACCATCTGCCTTTCTTTTTTTTTCAAAGATAATTATCTGATTTCTAAGTAGAAAGACATCTTTGTCTTGTTATACTGTAAATCAAATATTATGTGTCTATACCGGCGGGTCTCTTCAGTCTTCCCAACGTTTACGTATGTCTTTTATACTACGATGCTGATACTCTTTATTTTATTTTAATTCCATTTTAAGCTGCTAGTTGGCTTGAAAGTACGGTATCCTCAGCGAATCACTATTCTTCGAGGAAACCATGAAAGTCGTCAGGTAACTAACTTTTGTCTCTACTTGTAGGTTCACTTTCTTAGGTATACAGTGTTGAGATTGTTTTTCCGGGGTCTGTCATTGAGATCTTTGACGAGACCCTATCATAATTACAATTGATTTACTCATGTGCATGCACTATGCTATATGGAGCCAGTTAAGGGTTTCCCATATTTTGTTTACTAATTTTTCTCTCACTCATGGTTTATTACTCTTTTTTCGCTGACAGATTACTCAAGTTTATGGATTTTATGATGAATGCCTGCGAAAGTGAGTCTCCAACATCTATATGTTATAAAATGCGTACTCACACTCTGTTCATAGCGTGATACTTATTCACTAATGCTCTGCACGTTCTTTTGGTTTCTGATATTGCTTTACTCATTTGACTGTTCACAGTAGTATTGTTTTAATATTTTTTCACTGTACTTCTCTCCTTCCACGCCTGTAGGAAAATCGTTTGGGTCATTTCTCTTGCAGTTTGTTTAACAATCTACCTTGTACTTGCAGGTATGGAAATGCAAATGTTTGGAAGATATTCACAGACCTCTTTGACTATTTCCCACTAACAGCCTTGGTTAGTGCTTAAAACATCAAGCTGCGCATTTATTTACTCATATAATATTAGATGACCCATTGTCTGTTTCAATGCTCTCAATATTCGATAGAAGACCCATTGCTGACGTTTTGGCGCTCTCAGTAATCGATATAAAAGAATGGATTTTTTAGCACATTTGGTTGGCAAGTGTGGTTCTTCTAAGAGTCTTAGTTCCGACATATGAGGAGGGTATCCATCTCATGTCATATGTCCTGTTTGCAGGTGGAATCGGAAATATTCTGCCTTCACGGTGGATTGTCACCGTCTATCGAGACCCTTGACAACATCAGGAACTTCGATCGAGTTCAAGAAGTTCCGCATGAAGGGCCGATGTGTGACTTATTATGGTCTGATCCTGATGACAGATGTGGCTGGGGAATCTCTCCTCGTGGTGCCGGATATACATTTGGCCAGGTATTGAATTACGTAGCCTCGTTTTCAGTAGCTCTCCTAGCTCGTTTTCTTTGTTTGTTCCAGATTAAGTGTGTAACTGATTTTCTTTCTCCATTTATGTTTCCATAGGATATTTCCGAACAATTCAACCACTCCAACAGCTTAAAACTGATCGCTCGAGCGCATCAGCTGGTTATGGATGGATTCAACTGGGCACATGTAATTCACAATCAAACTCCTCTTCCCTGGATAGACTAGCCTAACTTGAATCTTTGCTAACTATGTTAAATATATATTCCCACTGACAGGAGCAAAAGGTGGTTACTATCTTCAGTGCACCAAACTATTGCTATCGCTGTGGAAACATGGCCTCCATTCTCGAGGTCGATGACTGCAGGAACCACACCTTCATTCAGGTACGTCCAGAAATATTCGTTTTGACCTCTGTGAAAGAAAAAAGACTAACAAAGTCTCAATTATGAAACAGTTTGAACCAGCCCCAAGGAGAGGAGAACCAGATGTGACCCGAAGAACACCCGACTACTTCCTATAAGCTTAAGTCACCTCCTCTCAGCTGCAAAGCCCCGATGTTGGTTTTTGAAGATCTCTGCTTATTAAATTTGGTAAAACGCATTTGTGATTTAGCCCTCTCGCTTTGGAATAGTGTAATATAGGCAACGAGGTCAATGAATTCTTAAACCCCCCCCATGAATGTTTGTGTTTGTGCTGAAATTGTTTAGCTCCCTTCTGTATCAGAATCTTTTTTCATATGAGATATTATTTTGATTATTTTCTCGTAATTCTTCTCTTATATGACGAATATTAAGTTTATCTAAAGCCACAACTATGGAGACTTAGTATATGGTCAAGAGATGTATAGTATAGCACGCTAAGATTATATTACACCAGACAATGAAACTGTTGCTACAAGTTAAGGTAAGAGAACAGCGAAGGAACAAGATCAACGACAGACCAGGCAAGGCCTGCGTATTGCAAGAACCTTATACCAGTGTCAATATCAAACGAGTCCTGATTCAATAACTCGCATAGTTTCTGTGAATACCCAAACGAGTTCTTAGTTTCATCTATGTTCTTCCCATTTGCTGCATATCCCTTGTTCTCGAGCTTGAGCTTGGGAATGTAAGTGGTTGATCTTATTGGGATCCCAAGTGTGCTGGATACTGTTGGCAAGATCCATTTAGCTAGTGATTTACTGCAGAATTTCACTAAGAGTATCGTCGGTATCCCCACCATGACTCTCCCTATGTAGGCTGAAACTGGTAGCGCCGGTGAGAAGATTCTTGGAGCCCCTTCGTGGTGGAATTGGCTGTATGTTTGCTGAACTCCAGTCACCTAAGACAAGTAAAACCATTGATTAAGGCCACTCTCTGAATGAACCAGTTACAGTTTTGCACTATATAACGTTTCTTGAATGCTTACAATTCCTAGTGCAACACCAGTGAAGGCGGTGTGATACTCGTAGCTTGGAGTTGGGTTCTCTGGGGTCGGATAAGCAAAGAGTAACAAAAAACTCAGAGCAGTCCAGAAGGAGCTAACTGCACAATTAACAGAGTCATACCTTCTTTGTTACATGGTGTTTTGCAAGTAGGAGTATTTGTGGAACTATGAGCAATGATGCTTACCATTCTGCTTTGAGGTAATGAAGTTATCTATCTTTTCATTGACGTTAAGCCAAAGACCTAGAATAAGGACTCCTATGGCAAGACCAGCCATGATATCGACCACACTGTGCATACCCAAGTAAATCCTTCCTAGGAAGCAAAACAAATGAACTAAATATTTGCAAGGTGTGTGCATTTATCTGGTATGAGTTTGATTGATCGTACCAAATGCAATTAGCGCTACCAACAGACAAGCAAGGGCAAATCCATAGTATTGGATAGACGCATAATGTTCAAAAGAGGATAACACATAGTGCAACAGATATCTGAAACACCAACCAATAAGGAGACAAGGTGTTAAAACCTCTATACTCACATCAACATTTGTTTTTCGAAAAAGCAGTATATTGATAATAAAGTGCTTCATCTGTTGATGCCATTGTCAAATATGGTAGGAAACAACTATGAGAATCCACAACAAATAGGGTAAAGATTTTTGGGGATAACATACCCGGATAAGCAAACAGTGTTTAAAGTATGTGAAGAAGGCAAGCCATACTCCATTGCATTATCTTCCTCATCTTTTGTTGCGGTAATCCTTCTAACAGGTGGGCAGCTAGGACGAGGAGCTGATACAACATCCTACAAATAGACAAGACTGTAATAAACCCAAAGTTCCTTCTTCTAAAAACTAAGCGAAGTTAATACCTTGATGCAGTTTCCCAAGTAATCACAGAATGCTATCAACAGAGTCATTTGCCTAGCCAATCTACCATGACCACTCTGTAAAATGCCATCAAAATTACGATTGTATCCACATTAATAAGCCAATTCTAAGACTAGAGTATCCAACTTTGATGTTTACCCAGAAGAGTAGAGGCAAGAAAGCAGTGTAAAATGGCACAGAGACAACACATGACAGCGCTGAGAAGAAAGCATCAAACACTCCGTTTTGATGTTTCTGCAAGAAAGAGAGAACCTTTATCAATTTTGACAATTTCCACATGAAAAGTCAATGAAGCATAGACTCTGCTCTTTGGATCTGTTAAGTTTTGGGTTAATAAAGCACCTGAATTTCGAGGATGAGGGGAACGCCACCGACGACTTGGCGAGCGACCCATGGTTGAACAAGAGATCTAAACTTCTGGGTCAGTTTCAGGTATGAAGAAAGACAGATCCATGTTACAATACTCACGAGGACCAATCCTTGCCATGTCCCTGACCCTTCCATTTGATCTTTTTCTAGAATCTTCCCCCTTCCTTCTTTCTTCTCTCTCTCTTTCCCGTTTCAAGAAAGAGGAGAGAGAATTGAGTCGACAAATTTGAAAATTTTCAAAGGATAGTTGATTTCTTCCTCGTGGGATGTCTCTCTCGCGCGCCGTTCTGCGAGGAGGTCCAGAGGATGTTGGCTGGCAGAGAGAAGAGAATAAATTAAATAGAGTTAATACTTTCATAGGAAATTTTCGTAGCCACCAGCTTTGAGCTAGTACGCACGTTTGGTCTGCGTGTGGGTTGCGTGACTTTAGTCAACACAGATGTTTTTAGTCAAACCCATATTTTTAGTCAGATTCCTTGCATATTATTTGCACTTTCTTTGGTGATTGCCATTTTAAGATTTTTATTAAATCTTTGCAACTTTTATTTAGTACTCCCACTGTTTCATATCATATTGTTACATATTTTAGAAAAAAATTGTTTCAAAGAAATGTATTTTTTAAATTTTAAATACATATTAAATCAACTAATAATGATTAATTGCAAATTTTAAAAACTTAATTGCACTTATTAAATTTCTATTGGTTTATATTTATGAAAAGAAGATAATCACAAAAATATGCATTATAAATTTATTGTATGTTTTCTTAATATGTGTGAAAAAACTAAAATATACAACGTATTAAAACAAAGGAAGTATAATGTTAAATTTTAGGTGATTTTTTTGTGCTCATGCATGGTTATAAATATTTACAAAATAAGTATTATAAATTATTAAAAAATTATTACAATTTCAATAATTTTGTTATTTACATTTATGACTCATTTTGAATAGTATTATTATTTTGAATAGATATGTACTTTCTATATATGATATCGAATCGATTTTATTTTTATTTAGATATATTGAATTGTATTTAATTTTCCAAATTTAATTATAATATTTTTGATTAATATTTTTTTGTTTATTAAGAATTTTGATTTTTAGCATAAAAATTTAGATTATTAAGTTACTAACTTTGTTGGCTATATTTAGTTATACTTCTTCAAATCAAAACACAATTATTTTTTATTCTAGGTAAACAAATATATGAATATGAGTTTAAATAATCTTTCTTGTTACTAATTTTTTGAAAACTAAATATACTTTTTTACTTATATATATATATATATATTTATACTGAAAATATTTAATTAATACACAACTTAATCAAATCAAAAATAATTTTTCAAATATTTCCTTTTTATTATTTATGTGCTTAAATAAAAAAGTTAAATTAAAGAAAGTTAATTATAATTTTAAAGAAAATGGAACATAAATAATTATTATTAATGGAAATTTAAGATGATATTTTTAGTTTATTAAGGATATATATGTAATTATCCATCGTAAAAATTAATGTAAGAAACTGATTTTTCAAATAATATTATACAAATATTTAGAAAATGGAAAGAAAGTAAAAATTAGAAGTAAAACAAAAATTGACATGTTGTCTTGTCATTTTCCACCACCTGCTCTTCTTTTTTTTTTTTGATCAAAACTCTTCTTCTTTAGCTTAGATCGGTAAAATATTTGATTGATTTAAACTAATAGACAATAGGTTTTTAGTTCAAACGAGTCCGGTGAAATCTAACAACGATTACATAATTAAGAAAAGTTTTAAATGGGAAAGTTGTCATTTAAATCATCAATTTTTATGTAAAAAAAAATCATCAATTTTTAAATTTGGTTAAAATAAAATATGTATATTTTCGTAAATTAAAAAAACACTCAATTTTTGTTGATAAATCATTTTAATCACAAATTTTCGCCGACTATACCAATTGAGTCATATCGTTAGTCAACAGTTATCATTAGTCAACAATTATAGTTCACTAATAAACCTAAAATGGCTTTCAAAGTTCATGTTTTTTTGGGAAAAATAAAAATCAACATTTTTCTACAACTTTGGATATATTTTAAATATTTTAAATATTTTTATAACTGAAACAATAGTAAATAAAATTATAAATACAAAAAAATCCAATCAAAAAATATAAATAGCACTAAATGTAAAATAATTAACTAATATATCATTAATTGAGTATTTTGGTTATAAAATAATAAAAATATTTAAATTATTTACGATTATTTTTGTATATATTTATATAATTCTATTTTGATTATGCTTTATAATTTTATTTTCAAAAGTTTGTTGATGAAATATTAATTCAGATTCTTAAACGAAAAGAGTTATATGTTAATGAATTCTTCATGATTCTTTATATTACAAACAAATGTATATAATTTTTATAAAATTTTTACAAGAGCTTTTCTACGTTTAAAAAAAAATTCACAAAAATCGATAATTTTTTTTTGTTATCGGATAACTCTTTTTATTTAAAAAATCAAGATTGAACTGATATTCACTAACAAAATTTTGATAGAAAATTATAAAAAATAATTCAAGTAGAATTATATAAATAGTTTTAAAAAATTAATCATAAAAAATTAAAAAATTCTCATAATTATTTTTAATTAAAATATTCAATTAGTGATATGTTAATTAATTATTTTATTATATTTTTGGTTGATTTTTTTTATTTATAACTTTATGTATTAGTTTTATGGTTACTAAAAGTTTTAATATTTAAAATCCAATATTTTTAAAAAATGATGATTTGTATTTGTGCTAAAAAAAATCATCAATTTTAAAAATTATTTTATATCTACCGTTAGTCAACAATTATAGTTAACTAATGATATGATTAAATTAGTACAAGTTTATGATTAAAATACTTTCTCAATAAAAGTTGAGTATAATACTTTCTCAATAAAAGTTGAGTATAATACTTTCTCAATAAAAGTTGAGTATGATTTATTTGTGATGATTTAAATAATAATTTCCCGTTTTAAATTGCTTGTTATGGAGATCACGATCTGCATTCAACTCCATTTGTAATGTATCAACAACACTGGCTACACACGTGTTCCAACACGTGTCTTTCATGCGTTGAGCTTCAGTCTCCTGTCTTCGAGAAGCTTCATTGCAGCATGTTTGCAGTGAGAGCATCTCCAAAATAGCTCCATCTTTTATTTTTCTAATTTGGAACGGTTTGATTGATTTGATTACTATTTTTTCAAAGTACAAAATCAAAATCAGTAATGGGAAATTAACTTCGCATGATTCAACGAACTACAAAATAATCACAGCACAAAACGGCAACTTGTACAACAAGGACATTCACACAATAAAATTTAAACCCTTAGTTATGCATCTTACATAACAAAACATATTCAAGTAGGTCACTTCCCATGATAATTTGCTTATATATATAAACCTAAAGCCTCTCAAGTACCTGAGCCAAAGGACATCTCCCAAGATCACTCGTTCCTTATGATCTGACTGGGGCAAAAGGAGACGGGTTGGAAAATTTTGAAACTCTTGGACATAGCTGAGCTCGCTCAACAACTCTAAATGTGAATTCTATCCGCTTCATTATCTTCTCCTTTGGGAGAGTCCTTTGGGAGAGGCATCTCGACGGATTCTTTTCCGGTTAATAATGTATATAAACGAAAGATAGGGCTGAGTTTCGTCTCATTTTTATTTTTTCATTCATCTACAAACCGAACGAAATAGAAAGTAGCCAGTCACATTCCAGAACGAAAAAACAAAAGTGATAGTCACATGTTTTTTTTTCCTCACTTGCACCTGGCACTGTGTGTTCCTTTAGTGATACTACTTACTACTGGTAGTCGAGGTTTCTCTGGGTGGTCGTACGATGAGTATAGGACATTTAGCATGTTGAGCACAGTAATCACTCACACTCCCTAGGAAAGCCCTGCATGATATATCCCAAACTAATGTTCAAAACACTAATGCTTTGGGAATACAAATATCAAAGTCTTAAACCTTTTGATCATGCCAAGTCCACGACTACCAACAACAAGAAGATCCACATGAGTTTGTTCGACCGCTTGGCATATCATCTCCTTAGGATCTCCTTCTAATATCATCGTTTCCGTCTTCACCTACAACCACATAACCAAATCTCTGAAATAATCTTTCTATCTTTTCCAAGGAGTAAGTATATAATTTTTTATGAATGACTAAAAACATCCGTAAATCAAAGCTCAAACCATATTCAATGAACTCTCCCCTTGAATGTAAGATATAATTAACTCCATATAAGAAATGATTAAAAAATTTAGCCGATAGATCAACTCTTCGTTGGTCATTTGATATTACGTGTCAACATTCATACTTCATAGTTACATATATCACACACCATTTTGCCACGACATATCTCCAGTGACCGTGTGAACAATTTGGCCGTGCTCTCTTCTCGTGCTTTCTTCATTGACTCAGGAACTGAATCTGTTGCATACACCGCCGAAGCTACCAATTTTCATATCCAATCAAAATGTATATAAATCAATCCCAATAATTCATGCACAGAAAATGAAAAAGAGATGAAGTTTGTTTCACCAGTTCCACCAGAAGGGTAGATATATTGAAGGTACGTTGGATGAACATGAACCAAAGTCAGTAAACCGCCAGCTTGATCGGTTTCCGGTTCGGCACTAATAACATCTCTGAGATGTTCCACTGCCCATTCCAACGCATAGAAGCTATTCTTGCTTTCATCCATCGCAACCATAACGTTCAACTTTCTCTGCTTCGTTGATGTCTCCGGCGTCGTTGTAGCTGCCGTGTCCACACCAATCGCATCCACGTAAGTCTCCATATGTTTTATACGTACGTTTTCTTTTCTTGTTGTACTGTATGTTTTAATTTGTTTATTAAGCTTTAGCCACTACTTGATGTGTTTCCATAAATATATTTGTGTTCTTCGTTACGTAACGCTAGTGTGCAGAGTGAGCAGGTGGAAGCTGGAGATTGACAGATGTTTTATGCTGGATGTTTGGATCGACACATCTCATTTGCGAGGGAGACGTGTCTTGTTCCTAACGTGGATAACATTTGTTTTGCATATTCAATGAATCGATAAAGCTTTATAGTAAAAGGAAGACTTTTGGTTTGGATTCGAGTATGGTTCAGTACTTACTATTACACATCAGGCGTTGAACGGTATAGGTTTAAGATGTCTCTGTTTTTTTTTAATCTTTTTTCCCTAGGCTCAAAACATCAACTTTCCCTATTAAACCAAAGCTAAATTTACAAGAAAAAAATTATTTATTTTGCCAAAAAAATGATAACTATGTTTCATATACTTTATGTTTTATTAGATTAAAATACTTTTTAAATGACAATAATACCCTAATTGAAATTAAAAAATCGAAATTACAATTAAAAACAATATTTAAATAGTTATAATACAATAAATAATTAAAATAATTAAAATAAAAAGACATTAAAAATTAAGGTGTTAAAAAAAATAATTAAAATATTTTTAAAAAGATAAATAATTCAAGTGTTGTAAATAGAAACAATGCCCTTATTTCAATTAAAAATAAAAAATACATTTAAAAATAATAGTTAAATATTAAAATATAATAATTAATATAAAGTGTTGTCAAAAAAATTAAA
This sequence comes from Diplotaxis tenuifolia, assembly GCA_014822095.1. Lineage (NCBI taxonomy): Eukaryota > Viridiplantae > Streptophyta > Magnoliopsida > Brassicales > Brassicaceae > Diplotaxis > Diplotaxis tenuifolia. Next base: position 11,754 of record JABAYD010017192.1, read on the forward strand.
GTAACTAAAAAAGAATTAAAAATTAAAGTGTAAAAAAACTAAAATATTGTAAAAATAATAATTCAAATAACTAAAATATGCATATTTTTTAATTTTTTTAAAAATAATTTTGAAAATC
>JABAYD010017195.1:568-11091 GCA_014822095.1 Diplotaxis tenuifolia
GGACCTCGATAAATAATATGAATATTTTTAAATATATTTAATGATCAGTTGGATTTATATTGTGTGTCCTCTATTGTTAAGTTTTTGACAAATGCAAGTTTAGAATAACTCTTTAGAAACAGATGAGTCAGAGAATAAATGTATTATTTGAAAACAAACATAGAACTAAATTGGAAAAAAAAAATTAATTTAAATGTGTTTTAAGTGATGATGTAAAAAAAAAGAAACAATGTGCATATGAATTTGAACTTACTATTAAAAAACGCTCGGGAAACTTAGCTTTCATAATAACACTCACTTGCGGCAGTATACGTTAAAATAAAAGTGGTATTGCATTCCAATGTATTCCTTCGCTAGATGAGTACATCATAATTTGTGCCAAAAAAAGAGTATACTACATCATAACCCTAAATTATTTATATCTATATATTTTGCTAAGTGTGTTACGATGTAAAACTCAATGAGTCAACATCTCAGTTTCATCTATAGATCTATGACTTAAAACATTAAAAGCAATAAGACGAATGAGACCAAAACAAAATACTCAAAGATGTGGTCTCACAAATTTATTAAATCAAGTCTAGAATTTGGCAATCTGAAATAGAATCTAAGACCCATGAACTGCTTCCTGCTATTGTTCTTGCTCTCCAAGACTTAGCCAAGTCGTCAACATCAAATCGTCTTTGCGTCAGAGTTTTCTTCTTGCTTAGCTCACCACTAAACACTATGACCCTTGAAGCTTCACTATCATCATTATAAATGGGTCGTCTAATCATATCTCCTGTGCTACAATCATATCTTGAAGATACCCTTTGTAAAACAAGCTCGAGATATCCCCTAACTTCAGTCCATTAAAAAATTCTGTTTATGTGTATTAGTGAATGAAATTGTTAAGATGTTAAGATGGGAATCCCAAGTCTGTTGGAACATATATATAGCGAGATAAACGAAGCTAACCTCGTTAAAGCCTATGTCGTCCAATATAAGGTCATCTACGGAAATCTCATATGGATCGGTACATATTATGTGTTTTCAGACATGTATTTATCCCTGCAAAAAAATATATAGATAAATTTTGACAAATTGGTATTTGATCAAAATCGCAAACAAAGGAGCACAAAAAAACCATATTTATCTCCATCTATAAGTCCTGAAGAGCATAGAACCAATTTCTTGGGTATCCGTGAAACGGCTTGCGTGCTAACTGATGTCAGTTGTTTTTGATACTTGATTAGGCTGAGAGTGTTGTGGCCTAGAGAAGATACATTAATACAGAATTTTTTTGTAAGCAAACTATTTTTAAAATTAAGAGTAGCCTCCTAATCCCAATCAACAAAAGAAAATGACAATAACCTTAAGTGGGTGTATGCTTACATTTTTTTTCTTTTGTTGAAGTCTCTTCACAGGAGAGCTTAGAGATTGTATCTGAAGGGCATAGAAGTACAAAGTTCATTTGTTGATAAGAGAAGGTGTTAAAAGACCGAATAAGGAATTAGCATATAAATAATCTATGTAACACTTACATTGTCCCATCTGCATTTTGGCATCAGTTTTGCTCACGTAAGGTGAAAGATTTTCTTGCAACTCGCATTGTACCAACCAGGTGATGCACCTTTTGTCGACAGCCACGGCTAGAGCTTGTTCATCGTTGAGAGTTTCTCAAAAGCTTGCATGGTGTGAGTGCCTTTATCCACAGGGGGTTGCTTTTTGTTAGTTTAATCTTGTCTATCATAGACATAATTCAACTCATCACTAAGAATTTTGTTGCCACACAGTTGTATAACTCTGCTTGGGTTTCAACAGGAATAAAGTTCTGACCATACTATTTACTACATGAATCAGTTTATTCTATATGGTTCAGCAATCTAAGCATTCGTCTGAAAGCATAAAGACAAAACAAAGATGTCAGAATAAACCTGTTTGCCATCAGGCCCTTTAGAGATTCCTATCCAACGAAACCAAATGAAAGAGACGGTGAAACATTAACCCTCGTTGTGGCAACAAAATATAGACCAACAACCTTTACATGGAAGTAGTCCGTACCATCAACATTCAATAAAGCACAACAAAAAAGAGTTAAGATATAAACAAATTAGAGCTCAGAACCAAACAGAAAGAATGAGTAACACTAACGGGTTCATTAAACAGATTATGGTTTGTCACATTTGACTATTAATATCTCTTATGAGTACGATGGTACTTACAAATATAGGTGGTGCCTCTGCATTACCATCCTCCTTCCAGAACTTCACTTTACGGAAGAATGTCTTTGTGCTTCCTTTAAGTACCTCAGCTTGGTCTGTAGAAATAAGACATTACACATCATCAATATATTTAGTGGATCCAATCAAATCAAATGCATTTAAACACACAAGATTCTTCTACTACACAAATAGTATCTATCATCTACTGGGTTTTCTAATTAAGATAAAACGAAATAAACTAACTTTGATGCAAGAAGTTATGATTGGATACAGTTCTATCAAATCATATAATCTGATTGGAAATTCAGCTGAGCAGATAAGAAATGGTGGTGAATCAAACAAATCAGAGAGCTTAGTGAAGCTTCAAGGGATAACTTCACACGAAACAGTGATAATTAGATATATATATATAGAGAGAGAGAGAGAGAATTAGAGAGCTTACAGTCACAAAATACGATGTTATCTCCTCGTTGAGATAATACGAAGAACTGAGAGATAAACATCCTTTCCTTAGCGGTTGATTTCGATCGATCACCGGCCTATTTGGTTTCAGACAGCAGATCGGTCTGTGTCTGTATATCTGGTCTGGTTGGTTCACGTTTTTTAACCAATTACCATCGTTATCTTAAAGCTTCTTCATGCGTCGGAATGTTTAATGTCATGGGTCTTTTTGTGATAATGGATTTCCCAATTGCTCTGTACAATTTCTAGTGGATTTATGGCCACAGATATAGATGTTCAGGGTAGAGTTTGATTTTGGGGTGGATTTAGGTTTAGACATAGAGCTGTAGGAGAGGATAAGGGGAGGTGAAACAAAACATTCAAGAATAAATTTATGATCATCAATCGCATCGATTGAGAAGGTAACGCAAGTAAAAAAACAGATATCAGAGAAGTGGATGAGTCGGGGAAATACTTTTCGATGCTTGAAACGAAACAGAGTTACTTGACGTTGACATGGGCTAGAGTGGGCCGAACAATAATTTTAATACAGCCCACACAAAGTTCATTATATCTCAGCAATGGTGACATGTCAAAACGAAATTTTCTGATTGGAGAATTATTTTGTCTCACGTGGCATAGCTTATAGGGATTTATTAAGCCCTTTTAATAGAGTTAGATAATAGATAATGTAACAGCCCCTCATTTAGTTTTACCATTTAGCTCTGTTTTGATTAGTTTTAAACTACATGATTTCTTAATAAAAACCAACACAACATTTATTTAAAACATCAGGTAGTTTAACATATGACTTACGCTTTCTCTAAACCCTAACTATTTCTCAAATTAACGAGAGAAAGAGCTGGCGACTCTTATTTTTTTTTAATTTATTACGTAACAATGTGACCAAGTGACACCAACAACTACACCATCACTAACAACAACTTACCAAAAAAACTAACAACACTTCTAAAACTTAGCTCTAAAATTCTCTAAATCATTTAATTTAGCCATTTTCTTTACTTTTTTTGGTTTGTTTCTCTTTTTTTATGCATGTTGTTGTTATTGAGTTGGCCCATGTTTTGTTGTTGAGATTTGATGATTGATGATGCTACGCTCGTCGTCTCTCGTTTCAGGTGTTAAGCGCCAGGGAGAGAGAAACATAACATGTCAGCGCCAGTGGCAGAGAACCAGTGACTCAAAGCGAGAGTGAAGGCTGTTATCTCCGGAGACTGCTTGGTGATCACGGCTTTGACCCTCAACAGACCACCTCCAGAAAAGACCATCACTTTATCTTCTCTCATGGCTCCTAAACTGGTGAGCCTAGTCAACATTTTTTACAGAACACTCATACATGCTTTTATGTTTAAAACGTTGGATTACATGTTTTTTTATTAGTGTATGCTTTTGTCTCGTTGTTTGTTTTTTTTCTTGGTTGCAGGCTCGTAGGAGAGACATAGATGAGCCTTGCCCGGCAAAGCAGGGAGCATCTGAGGAAAGGTGCTATGTTAAAACTCTTAATCTTATTACGTTAGGAATTGACTATAGTTTTTATATTAATAGTTTTGTATGTTTTTTGTTGAGCAGAAGGTTACTTTCAAAGTGGAGAAAACCTACAAGAGCCCTATTTTCTGATTTGGGGATTTTGGAGAAGAAAAAGATATACGAATGCTGTGATGTTTTTTTGTCATAAGTAAAACGTTGAGTTTTGAACTTAACGACAAGTTACATATTTTGACGTTAATATATAGACGGAGGGGATGTTACACTAAGATAAGTGAGTTGAGGGGTTTCTATGTTAGATCAATAATTAAGGGGTTTATATCCGAATAAAACATAATTGAGGAGTTTTGGCATTAAAAATCCAAAATTCTATTAGGAGTTTTAAGGTAAATCATGCTCTTAGGTCGCCGTTATTAAAACAACTACACATTGTAATGTTTGTATTTATAATCTAATTTAGTTTACATCTAAAAACTAACGGCATCATTTGCTATTTTCTATTACATTGCAATATTAGATTTTATATTTAGTAAAAGATTCTACAGATTACACCACCCTAAAGAAAAAATTTCAAATAGTTTCCAATTCATTTTAAAATAATTCGGATAGGTTAATCCTAAATAATGCTCGCGCGGTTTATTTTATTAGAATTGGTTACATGATTGACATATCATTCCTCAGGACTAGTCTAATTAAGTTTCTGAAACTTCTTTGATTACTATATTCTTAAGTTTTTGTAGAAGTTAGACAAAGTGTTACCGTGATTGATGAATGCTTAAGAGAATTTTTTTTTTACATCAAATTATTACGGAATCAAAACCGAATTGTTCACTCAAAGAGATTTCTTTCATAGTGATATTATAGATATATAATATTTATGTTTGACATACGCAATTCTCCTCAGAAATATTTATTTTTGAAATAAATTTATATTATGTAGGTCCACAAGTCCACAGATTTTGAAAAGTCAAAACATATTTTTTTTATTGAATGATGAGCTTAATTGTCATCTTTCACTTTTCCCGATCATCACAAATGTCAGAAGACTTTATACAAAAGTGAAAAAAATGATTGGCGTTAAAATAAAAACGAAAAAGTAAAGGACAAAAATAGAAGGAAACCTCGTGAACTTCGTAAAAACATTTAACGGCGTTTAACCGAACCCAACGTGACTCCGTTAAAGGTTTCATTATCGGTGATGAAATGAGACACCTTCTCAACTGAACTCTATGCGACTTCTCTCTTTCACTCTCTCACTTCTTATCTTTCTTATTCTCTCTACCCATTCTCTCTCTCTCTCTCTCTCATAACTTTACAATCGCTCCAATGGCTTGATCACATTGCACAAACATGTAAGTTCTTGAATGCTTACATTTACATATACATATATGTTTAACTTTTATGCATGTTGAGATATTTGAAAACGTTATATATAAACGCCAAAACATATATGTTACATTGTTATAAAGTTGGTTTTGGCTACTTATGGATTTTTGTTTTTGTTTTTGCAGATTTAAAGCTAATTTGAAAAATTTTAATAGTTAAAACCATATTTTGAAACAGTTTTAATTTCAGTATTGAGAGCTTATGATTAAAGAGTTTCGGCGGAATGGGGAAGAAAGGGAATGGTGGATGGTTCTCAACGGTGAAGAAAAAGGTCTTTAAATCCTCTCCTAAAGACTCGAAGGTATATCCAAGCATACTTTAATTATTATATTCATACATTTCTCATTAAATTACAGCACCATAACACTCTCTGTACTACAAACATATTAGAAGTATTGGGATCTGAAACTTAATACTAAAACCATTTATCCAAAATAAAGAAATAACATAGAGTTATCAAAGTAAAAATGTGTAACGTTAAAACTAATTTAAACACTTCTAACAAAAACATAGGAGTAACTTGAAGAATAATATATACTATATCAATATGTCCCCGTAATTATTACTTAAAGAAAAGCAATTTTGGTTTAATGTATTTTTCGTCTTGATTAGGCAATATGCATCTTAGATATAAATATTTTAAACATTCTTATACATACGTAATGTACTTATACACTGAATTTTGTATTAACGTGAAATGTCAGAAAACAAATTAACTCATTTACACGGCACTATGGAGAGAGTGAGTGACAATTCTATTTATTTATTTATTTATTTATTGTTGTTGCAATATAAACCTTTTTCTTTCCTTTTGCTTGCATTATTTAAGTAGTGTCCGTAAGATGCATTTATGTATACTTTAGCTGGAAAGGGGACAAAGTAATACGATTGTTCATCTTATATGACAAGTTGAGTTACAAAAATTAAATGTAAAGAACGTAATTATGAATTAAAATCAGAAAAAGATTGGTCCCCTTGTGAAAGAGATGGACTAAGGAGGCACCTCATAAGACCATTGAAATATGATTTTCATGACACCTAAAATAAATTTTATTTCCTTTCTCCCCAAATTTCATGTGCATTGCTTTGTTCCCTCGCCATCACTCCACCCAATTTATTTCCCCATCTATAGGTATATGTATGTTTATGTCAACTTGTAAATATATCTATGCATATCTTCACGTTACTATAGTATAGTCCTTTATTTACCACTATCCAAATGTTTAGCCTCACAACCTTTATCACTTTATATTTATTTTGGATCTCAATCCAACGGTCTAACCCTATATTGCCATTAGCATTAATGGTTCTCAAGAGGATTCTCATACAAAAAAAAAAAAGTGAAAATGAGAAAGCAGGAAGTAAGCATCGTTTTTGTATAAAACTTTCAAAAAAGTTGAAAGCCACATATCTACTTTTAAATGTTAAATCTATTTTCAGTAGCTAAATTACATAATTAAACTAATTAATAATGTCTAGAGATTCTAGGTATGAAACTTTTGAGTTATATGATAAAACTCTTGAGTCATGTTGTTCTTACTGATTATAATATAGCATAGAAAGTCACCAAACTCACCACATGCATGCACAAAACGAGTGGTAATGTTCAATGTATATCTTAGAAGAGTGGCTACAACATGAATATATACAGACTCGAGTAATACCCTAGGAGCTATGCATTTACATATGTTTCCATAAGTAGAATATGATAATATTACAGACTTGATAGAGAGGATCTCTAGTATCCTTAACACGCCCTCTCAAAATGGAGGGGATTCAGCCACTCCAATCTTGTTGCGTAATTCAGTGTATCTTTGCCGAGGGAGAGGCTTGGTTAATGCATCAGCCAACTGGTCTTTAGTGTTAACATGAGACACTCTGAGCATGCCATGTTGTACTTGACCGCGGATGAAGTGATAATCAAGAGCTACATGTTTCATACGTGAATGAAACACTGGATTGGCACAAAGAAAAGTAGCACCAAGATTGTCGCAATAAATAACTGGAGGAGAAGTTAAAGCAATACCCATTTCAGTAAGCAAGTTGCAAATCCATCTGATTTCTGCTGATGTGTTTGCCACAGATCTGTACTCAGCTTCTGTACTCGAACGGGCAACTCCAGACTGTTTCTTTGCACTCCATGAGACAGGTGACTTACCGAGATAAACAATGTGCGCATTCGTAGAGATAAAGTCATCGGCATCTCCTGCCCAGTCAGCATCGGAGAAGGCATGAAGACTGAGAACATTCCGAGCTGAGAAGTAGATACCATGAGAGGGTGTAGCTGCGAGATATCTCAGAATTCTTTTTGCCGCCTGCCAATGAAGATCGGTGGGTCGATGCATGAACTGGGAGAGTCTATTGACAGCATATGCGATGTCAAGACGGGTAAACAACAGATACTGAAGACTGCCAATAAGTTTCCGATATTCCTTCGGATCAGTAATCGCAGTCCCAGACGTTAAAGTTAGCTTGGGAGTAGAAGCCATCGGCATACATACAGGGTTGGCATCTTCCATCTTGTATTGATGTAGGAGATCCAAGATGTATTTTCGTTGAGATAGATGAAGACCACCGTTGGTTCGACGAGCTTCAATGCCAAGAAAATAATTGAGTTCTTCCGGATCTTCGACTGAGAAACGCGATGCTAATAGAGAAAGAATTCGTGTGATGGCCACCTTATTATTCCCAGTGATTAGGATGTCGTCGACGTAAACCAGTAGATACACCAGTTCTTTCCCATTGTTGTAGATGAAGAGAGAGGTGTCCGCCAGTGAGTTTTTGAAGCCAAGACTGAGAAGGAAGGCTTGAAGTTCTTGATACCAAGCACGTGGTGCTTGTTTGAGTCCATAAACCGCCTTTCGAAGTTGGCAAACATGAGATGGTTTGTCTGGATCAATGAATCCGGGTGGTTGCTCCATATAAACTTCCTCTTTCAGAGTTCCTTGAAGAAACGCGTTATTGACATCTAATTGCTGGATAGGCCATGACCGAGAGACTGCAATATCCAGTATCAGACGGATTGTGGTTGACTTTATCACCGGACTGAATGTAGATGTATAGTCACGGCCAAACTGCTGACTGTAGCCTTTGGCAACGAGACGTGATTTACAACACTTATGAGTACCATCTGCAAAAAAAACTTATTAGTGTAAATCCAGCGGCAACCAATTATATTTTGATGAGCTTGGCGAGGTACAAGCTCATAAGTCTGGTTGCAAGCAAACGCATCCAATTTTGTTGACATAGAGCCTCTCCACCTCTTATCACGTAACGCTTGGTTCACCGTCCTTGGTTCAGGAGGATAGTTGTGAGAGTATTTGACAGAAAGGTTGAATTTGGATTTGGGTTTGGAGATGTTATTCTTTCGACGGGTGGTCATGGGATGTTGATTTGTGATTGTCGGGACTGGTTTTTGTGGAAGGGAAGAAGACGACGAGGGTTGGGAAATTGGATTTGTAGTTGGGCCAGAAGGGTTTGTGTTTAAATTTTCAGGTTGTGGGCTTAGTGGGTCTGGGTTTGGGTTTTGAGAAGAATGGTTTTTGGTATGGGCCTCGATAGTTGGGATGGGATTGGTTTGGTTTAAAGGAAGTGAGCCGGTTTGATTTGGTACATGATGGGTCAAAGGATTAGAATTAGAAATCATACCTGATTGTGGTTCGCTGCCAATTTCTCCGTCGTCTGAGTTCTCCAACGTCACTTGCGGTGAAGAAGCTATTCCCGGGGTCCCCAGAGATGGCGAAGTAGAGTCAGCGAGGTGTGGTCTAAGGGGAACAAGAGAGTGTAAGGGTTCGTTATGTTGAGGTGATTCAGGTTCGGAGTTGGCTTGGGGATTTGAAGATCGTGGAAAGGGGAAGACTTTTTCATCAAACTGGACGTGTCTAGAGACGTAGATCCGCCCTGTTGTCGGTTGGAGACATAGGTAGGCACTCTGGGTTGTGGAGTATCCCAAAAAGACACAAGGTGTGGAGCGATTTTCAAGTTTATGAGAGCTATAAGGGCGAAGCCAGGGGAAGCATAAGCAACCAAAAATCTTCAGCTTGTCATAGTTGGGAGTGGTTCCAAACAGCTTTGCGAAGGGAGATGTCAAGTTCAGAACCGGAGTTGGAAGACGGTTGATGAGGTATACGGCAGTTGAGAACGCATAAGACCAGTAGCTTCGAGGCATTCCAGCGTGAGATAAGAGAGAGAGTCCAGTCTCAACGATATGGCGATGTTTGCGTTCAGACACTCCATTGTGTTCAGGAGTGCGGAGAGGAGAAGTAAGATGTGATATGCCTGCAGCAGCGAGGTAGGATTTTAGCGCTTTGTACTCCCCACCATTGTCTGAGTATAAAGTTCCAATTTTGAGATTGAACTTATTCTCGACAAGAGCTTTGAAGACAGTGAATACTTCTTGGACTTGTGACTTCGTTTTTAAGGGATAGAGCCAAGAGTACCGTGTAAAATGATCGACAAAAACTACATAATATTTGTAGTTATCGACAGAGATCACAAGAGACATCCAGACATCAGAAAAAATATATTGAAGAGGTTTGTTTGAGGTGATTGAGGTTTGAGAGAAAGGGAGTTTGTGGGATTTATTAATAGAACAATCTGGGCACAGCGAAGGCTGTGAAGAAGAATGTAACACTGGAATAGAAAACTTTGAAACAATAGTTTTTAAAGTAGATAAAGAAGGGTGGCCCAAGCGATCATGCCAGTCTTTAAGGGTAGGTGTGGGTTTGGTGGAGACGAAGAAGGATTGAAGGGTGGAAGGAGAAGCTGGCCACTCGTATAACTCATTCTTTGTTCTGCCATGGAGCAATGGGGCACCGCGAGGATAGATCCTTCACCTGAAAGTGAGCCGGAAAAAATTCAACAGAGACTTTGTTAGCGTTACACAACCGATATACTGAGATATGATTGAGTATCGAGGAGTCCAAAAATTTAAGACAAAATACGAAATGAAAGTAGATCACTTTTTTTTCATTCCTGTGGAAGTGCATA
>JABAYD010017196.1:0-13538 GCA_014822095.1 Diplotaxis tenuifolia
TTTTTTGTATATAGAAATCCATGGACATTTGACAAATATGAGTTTGGTTTGGATATATAACGCCCATTGTCCCTTTTATTAGTTGTTTTTTTTTAAATAAACTAATAAAAATATTTTAGACGAAAGAAAGAAAATGCGTGATTTGCGCCGGTCCAAATATATGCGACACGTGGGCATGACCATGCCCGAAGTCAACGGTTTCTACTCCCTCTACTTTATCGTTATTTACATTATGTCCTCTTATCTTAATTTCATTACAAAATCACCCCTTTGTTTCCCTTGTAGATTTTGACCTTTTCATCATTGCCATTTTGCCAATGTTCGGCTGCACCTAACTAACTCATTGAACCAACAAACATCCCTCCACGTCTATTTTCACATATCCACCAATATATATATAAACAGCCACACAACTATCCAATCTAGACCATATACTTGTCATTACATTTTGTTTATTAAAGGTCATAATCAGAAAGACTACGATTTTATTTTCTATGTATTCTAGAATAATTAAAAACGAGAGTTGATGTTCTATAATTGAATCAAATATAAGAATTTCGTTGCCAACATATTCCTTCATCAATGATTTTAAGAACTCGTTGACAAATACCAAGCACCAGGAAAACGTTGACCTTTTCCCTCACATACCCACACAAAAGAATAAACATGTAGTAAAAGAAAGCTCAAGTTGCAAGAAGAAACATAATTGTTCCTAATATAACAGAAGTTAGATTCATAGAGTAAGATAAAGATAGAATAATGGGTTGGAGTAGTTTGAAGTTGAGATGGATGTTGCAGTTTGGATTCTGCGTTATGAGTTTGGGATGTGCTTCAGTTTCAGGATCATTCTCCTTTGATATTCACCATAGATTCTCGGACCAGGTCAAGACCGTTCTTGGTGGCCATGGCTTGCCTGAAATGGGCACTCTTGAGTACTACGAGACCTTGGTTCACCGTGATCGAGGTCGCCGGCTAACCTCCAACAACAACCAGACGACTGTTTCTTTCTTTCAAGGCAACACCACACAAGAAATCAGTTTGTATGCTTTATTTTTCTCTGGTTTTATTTCTTTCATTTTTATCCAATACATTATGTAGACTTTTGTTTATGTTTTTTTTTCTTGTTGTTCATATATCAGTTTGCATTATGCGAATGTAACGGTGGGGACACCGGCTCAATGGTTTTTGGTGGCTTTAGATACGGGAAGTGATTTATTCTGGTTACCTTGCAATTGTAATTCCAGTTGCATACGTAGCATGGAGACTGACCAAGGCGAGGTAACAAATAATGTATCTTGGAATGTTATTAATTGTAACATTAAAATTCGATCAATGTTAAAAGACACATATTTTTTTATATACATAGAAGATAAAGCTCAATATATATGACCCAACCATATCAACAACAAGCTCAAAGGTTCTGTGCAATAGCACACTTTGTGCATTAGGAAACAGATGTGTTTCTCCTCTCAGCGATTGTCCTTACCGAATTCGATATCTCTCGCCCGGAAGCAGAAGCGCAGGTGTGTTAGTGGACGATGTGATCCACATGAGGACAGAAGAAGGAGAAGCCAGAGATGCTAAGATCACATTCGGGTTTGTAACTCTTTCAACTTTTAAAACATATTACAATGACAGTGTGTATATTACTAATTATCAAAGTAGAGATTTTCAGGAATTAACTAACGTTCTTGGTATACTACTTTCAAGAATTAACCCCTATTAAGTACTCAAAATGATGGCTGCAGATGTAGTGAGTCACAAGAAGGGTTGTTCAAAGAATCGGCTGTAAATGGAATAATGGGACTTGCAATAGCAAATATAGCGGTTCCAGACATGTTGGCTAAAGCCGGTGTAGCTTCAAACTCTTTCTCAATGTGTTTTGGTCTGAAAGGGAAAGGAACAATCAGTTTTGGAGACAAAGGCAGCTCAGACCAGCTTGAGACTCCATTGAGTGGCACTCTTTCTCCGTAAACTCTCCAGTTTTTTTTTTCATTTTTTTCCAATAATTTCGGATATGTAACGTATATTAACATGTCTGAACACAGGCCGTTTTACGATGTCACCATCACCGAATTCAAGGTAGGAGGTGTGACGGTGGAAACAGAATTCAATGCTATATTTGACTCTGGAACCGCGGTTACATGGCTCATCGAGCCTTACTACACTGCTGTAACCACAAATGTACGTCTATCTAACTATGTTGATTTTTTCACAAAAAAAAAAACTATGGCTGCAATTGGATGTACATTTTTTGGAATAGATTTTTTTTGGAATGAGCCATTCACAAAAATTACATAAAATGGTTACCATTTGAGTTGAATGAAAAAAATATTTATCACACTAATTCCAAATGAAATATGTGGAAAAAAATGGAATGCAATTAAAATGTATTCAGAAACAAAAAAGTGTTGTTAATAGATGGAAATGAAAGAATGAAAAGATAAATAACAGTTTTAAACTATTTAAATATTTTTATTTAGATTAAATTCAATTTATTTTCATTCCACTACATTGTTATAAAAAAAAAACTACCAGTCATGTTACATAAATGTTTATATTTCCATTAATCTTTATTCCTTCTATTGTCATCGTTCCAACTTTTATGCCATTTTTTTTTGTAATTCATCGTTCCAACTTTTATGTTGATTTCTCTTTGCCTAGATTGTTTCTTTACATTTTTGTTTACGTTTGCATTTAGTGTAATTTCAAATGAAATTTAACTATGTCTAGGTTTTAGAAAATGATTTTTTTGAGAAAAATGATTTTCTTACAAACAGTTTAATTCTACATGTAAATGTAAACCTAAAATGCATAAAATTTGTTTGGAACAATCAAAGACCTTATTTCACCAGAGCTAACTAATTGATTACATTTACTGATTTGTTTTGTGTTGTGTTGTGCAGTACCATCTTCAAGTAGGAGACAGAAGACTTCCGGCTAGAGTGAAGAGCCCCTTCGAGTTCTGCTACATTATTACATCAGCGTGAGTAGTATGCTCTCTTTAGCTAAATACATGTCTTAATAAGAAAACGAAGTTTAAGAAATATTGGTGCATGTGTGTTGTTTCTGTTTGCAGTACTGATGAAGAGAAGCTTCCTTCGATTAGCTTAGAGATGCATGGAGGAGCTACGTATAATGTTTTTAGCCCCATACTTGTCTTCGACACCTCTGATGTATGTATACACATCTCTCATCAACTCATGATAATAATTACATAATTATATATATGAAATCTCCACTGGATTTACAGGGTGGAGAAGTCTATTGCTTGGCCATCTTAAAGGAAGTTACCGCCGGTTTCAACATCATCGGACGTAAGTCATTCAACCAACACCATCTTGCACATTTTTTGACCAATTTCTAATCAAATAATTCTGTTTTATTCTGCTAGAAAACTTCATGACAAACTACAGAATTGTCCACGATCGTGAGAGAATGATCTTAGGATGGAAAGAATCCGACTGTACTGCCTTAACTTCTTCCCCAGGAAATTAAAAAGACCATTTAATGTCAATAATGAATTAATTTGCTTCTTGAATTTAATTTTTCAGGTAACGATACGAATGGTTTCACGGGACCTACCGCTTCAGCGAAACCGCCGTCGCTGCCACCAACGCCATCTCCGAAAGCCAGAAGCCCTTCGACGCGTTTGAACCCTTTCGCTACTTCTTTAACTTCCGTTCTTTGCTTCCTTTCTTTTGTATGTTTGTGAATATCAGCTATACATCTTACTTTCGGGTTTTACCATTGGAGTTTCATTAACTATTCAATCCACCCCCATAATTCTCCAAATTTCCACCTCTTATCCCATCGTGTTTCATCAAAGTGGGGTATTTGGCAAATATATAAAACTATAATTACTTCAAAATAGTCATATTTATCTGCGAACATACTAGTATCCATTCCTCATCCAAATTATAAAATATCCAAAAGTGTAGGACAGATTTTCTTTACAAAGTTCAACATAAAAATCGATGGATTAAATATGCAATATATGCAACATTTTCAAACAGAAGAATGATTCAACTTATCCCGCTGCGCCATACATCATAATGCCATTTTTGTATGCTGGTGTAGTTTTTAATTAGTTTGTTGAATATGCCGAATTAAGTATGACAATAAAATCTGTAACAATCCACCACAAGGTCCACAACTTCCTTTTTTTAATTAGGTATATTTTTTAATTAGGTATATACTATTGATATCCTACTACGACGTGAGTGACGTACTTTGTTAAAAGATCAACTATAATGTTGTTTGTCTATGATGCATTCTAATTAATTATATATCCTTAAAAATTGAATTCAATAATAGCAGGATTTAAGTGAAAAATAAGAAGAGTAAAGGGACCTTTCCGTAAAAGAAAGAAACAGTCGACCAAAAGCATCTTAAAAAAAAACTCTATAACTTCAAATATAGAATTTTTTTGTTCTCCAAAAAATATTTTTAATTGCATTGTGGTCTTTACAATTACAAATAAAATTTATAATGAATAAATATTTTTTTTGTTTATCATTTTAATCTTTAATTATTTTATATCTCATAAATCTTTAAAATTTAATTTTGTATAAATTTAAGTTATATACATAAAACTAAATATATAGTAAAAAAATAATTGTTTGTAGTTTAGTAGTTTTTAAACAAAATTAATAATTTTAAAACTAAAATTAGACATAAAGAATGTGGTATTTTGCTTGTAGTTAATATCTAATCATGCGTTTGTATTTATAATTTTATATTTTAGTGTAATTTTTTATTAGTTATTATTTTTGTATAATTTTATATATGTGTTTTTTATATGAATTTACATTATTTATGACAAATACAAGTACTATAATATAAAATATAAATAACTTTGAAGTTATGTTTAAAGTTTTGCTTTTGGAAATGTATACTTTGAAACTTTAAATATAGAATTTTGTAAACTTCAAAATAAAGAGTTTTTTTTTCGGAGATGCTTTTAAAGCCGCTTAATTTCATAAAAGTTCGACACCCTCAACATAAAAAAAACATCATATACTCTGTTGTCGTCAACCTTAAGCTTAAGGAAGACGAAGAAGATCATGGCTACTACTACTTGGATTAAACAAATATTATTACCTCTAACAACCAAACCAGCTATTCTCAGCTTGTCTGTAACAATGCGAAAGAGTCAAGCTTTTCACCCCCTCAATGTCCTTACAAATACATGATTCCTCCCGCCTTATTACATTATCCAAAAAGCCAAAAAAGTAAAAGATCTTGCAAAAACATGGCTTTAGTACGCCATGTGTTTGTGTTATTGTCTATGTTAGTGTTGTCATGGGGACTAGAGAGATGTGAGGCTGCTGGTAAATTCAGCTACGAAGTTCACCACGTGTTCTCTGATGCTGTCAGACAGAATCTCGGCTTTGACGGTCTTGTCCCTGAAGAAGGAAGTTTGGAGTACTTCAAGGTTTTGGCTCAACGTGATCGCTTGACAAGAGGTCGTGGTCTTGCCTCCAACAATGAAGACGACTCCCCTCTCACTTCCGCTAATGGAAACCTCACGGTTGCTGCCAGCTTTTTGGGATCGTAAGTTCTTACTTCTCTTCTTCTCTTCATAGTTAACGGTATGAAATGTAATGCCTTCGTATGTTTTTTTTTGAGAAATTGATAGAAATACTAGATACTATTTTTCTAGTATTTAATGTTAGAATTTAGTATTTAAGGGATGGAGTGAGTTTATAAAATTATACTTGTTCATATTAAATGTCGTTCTATAAAAAAAATCGTTACAAAATAAGCATAGTTTTTTATTTTCAATACAAAATTTATTAACTTTATTCTACGGTCTATTTTCTATTGGTTGATATATATTTACGTGTAGAGATACTTGTATTTTTATATAGAAAATATGCAAAATTTATTATTTTCTTAATTTGTGTAAACAAACCTAAAATGACACTTATAATGAAACAAAGCGAGTATAAAATAATTTTTAAATATTTATAAATAATCTACGAGGGCTATTTTAGTCTTTTTTATCAAAATTTAAAACATTTCTGAAAATAGTTATATTTCTAAAAAATAGTATGAAAAAATTAGAATTCTTCTTTTTGCAGACTGCATTACGCAAATGTATCTGTGGGAACACCAGCTACTTGGTTCCTAGTGGCTCTGGATACAAGCAGCGATTTGTTCTGGTTGCCTTGTAATTGCGGTGTTACTTGCATCCGCGACTTGAAAGAAGCTGGCCTTCCTGTGGTTAACCTTTTTTTCCCTTTCTCCAAAAAAAAGTTACACATTTTTCTTTTAAGGCTGCTAATTTGTTCCTTAAAAAATCTTTTTTTTTTTTCGTTTTGAAACAGAGTATACCACTGAATCTATACAGTCCCAATGCATCTTCCACAAGCTCTAGCATCAGATGCAGTGACACTCGTTGTTTCGAATCCAAACGGTGTTCTTCTCCTTCAAGTGTTTGTCCTTATCAGGTTTCTGAGCCGACTGAGTCTATTACCACAACCTCCACGGGTACATTGTTACAAGATGTGTTGCATCTCGTCACAGAGGATGCGGATTTAAAACCTATGGAAGCTAACGTCACCCTGGGGTAAGTCATGACTTTGATAAACCCTAAGAGGCAGCAACCAAGAACTGACACCTTTGTTTGTGATGGTGCAGATGCGGTCAGATACAGACAGGTCTGTTCCAGAACCATCGAGCCGTGAACGGTGTTCTCGGTCTTGGTATGAAGGAATATTCTGTTCCTAGCCTTCTTGCAAAAGCGAAAATCGCCGCGAACTCCTTCTCAATATGTTTCGGAGGTGTCATTGGCGTTGTGGGAAGAATCAGTTTCGGAGACAAAGGCTACACAGACCAGTTCGAGACTCCCTTCGTGTCGGGGTATGGTGTGAATGTGACGGGACTATCAATAGGGGAAAAACCTGTTGCTTTTAGCATGTCTGCACAGTTCGACACTGGCTCATCATTTACACACTTAAGTGAGCCAGCTTATAGTGCTTTTACCAAAGCTGTAAGTGCGTTGCCTTGCGTTGCAAGCTTTGTGTTTTGTTACATCACATGACATTTCATTTACTTCTTTTTTTTTACTTTTTTGTAGTTTAACAGTCGTTCCTTTGACATTCGAGTACCATCCGATCCTGATTTTCCGTTTGAGTTCTGTTACAACATGAGTATAAATGCTACAAACATTACTTTCCCACCAATAGATATGACTTTTGGAGGAGGATCAGTAATGAGCATCAAGAATCCTTTTGTCTCAATACTGACTAAGGCATGATGATGACCTGGTTTTTAATAGTTTTTTTTCTTGTATTAACGTATCTATTTACAGTATTTTTTTTTTGTATTTGGTTTTGAACAGGGAGGGGGCAAGATGTACTGCTTGACTATTATCAAGATTGAAGATCTTAGTCCTAACATCATTGGACGTAAGTGTCTCAATAATGATAACCAAACACAAATTATATGTATATGAATAATACTGAGAGTATGTGTGGGTGTTTGCAGAGGACTTGATGGCCGGTTACCGCATTGTATTCGACCGGGAGAGGATGGTTTTGGGTTGGAAACGGTCTAACTGTAAGTGAACACAATGAGAAAGTGGCTGTACATAACTAGGAAGTACCCATTTTGCTAATGAAGTGTTGATTGATGTCAGGTTTTGAGGATGAAAGCTTATCATCTGCTCCACCAGCAGAGTTTGGAGATTCTTCACCACCACCACCAGAAACAGAGTCTGAAGCTCCTCCACCACCAGAGTCTGAAACTCCTTCACCACCAGGGTTTGAAGCTCCTTCACCACCCACAGAATCCAATCCACTGCTTCGTTCTCCTCCTCCTCCACCTTTTGTTTTTAATACTATGCCCCCAATTGACCCTCGTGGCTCAAGCGGTGTAGCCAATGTCGTCCCTCTTGCAACTCAACTCCTGCTTCTCCTACCTCTTTTGGCCTTCCTCTGATTCACAAAAGGCGTTGGTTTGGTGTTTGGTTTGACCATTTAATGTTTCATTTAATAAGAATCTTTGTCTGATGAGCAGAAGCAAATATTCATTGATGTGAGAATTGTAATATTATCTCATCTCCTTGTTACAGCAATGTATGTTTATTTTTTTGTTATATTAATGTTTTGGAGATGGCAAGTGCCTGGGTTAAATGTACAAAGGAGGAGATAACATTGTCACACATTTTTTGTTGGTCATAATTAACAAATCAAATAAGTTAAAGGGGCATTTTTCATGTAAACTAAGACGTCAACTATACAATGTGTTGTCTATAATGTTTTCTACAATAACAATGAGTTAGGTGAAAACTTGTTCGTTGATTATAGAATACTATAATAGTAGGAATTTTAAGCGCAAAATAAGAAGAGTAAAGGGACTAATACAGCAAAAAGAAAGCGTTGACTTTATTTCATAAGTGGTGACCCTCTTCCCATGTCAAAACTCAAAACCATACCTTCCAGCTTATGAGAAGAAGAGGAAGCAGCAAAATAGTGGCTTACTACTACTATTTGACTAAGTATTATCACTATTATATTTCGAAGAATCATCTCAACTTCTCTCTACTTGTCTGGAATAAAATGCAAACCACTCAAGCTTTTGAGTTTGACCCTTATACGAGTGAATTAAACCTTCCATCTCGTTTCTTGTATCGGATTCTATTCAATAGCTCAGGTAGTCAAATCCAGGGCCGGCTCAATGATATGTGAGGTACCTAGGCAAAAAAAAAATTCAGGCCCTATATTAATTAATTTTAAATTTTTATTTAAATTTTATACTATAAATACAATTAAAATAAAGTTGGGCTTTTGCTGTAAAAGAAAAAAAAACGTTTTGGACCCTAGGTGCAAGTGAAAATAAAAATATTTGGCCCCTTTACACCATTAAATATGTTAAAATTGTATGTGGGCCCTGGGCGGGAGCAGTGTTCGCCCTCCCCATTAAGCCGACCCTGGTCAAATCTCATATTGTCTTGATTTTTGCTACCAAATATGTTTGTAAACACATGATGCAGTGTCAAAACATGTTTTGTCTTTTTCAGTCTTGCCTTAAGAAGTTAACAAATCAAAGATCAATCAAAACCACATCAAGTGCTGATTACAATTTTGTAGATTTAAAATTTAAAAATACTTTTTTGCAAATTTTTAATATAAAAAAGGTCAAAAGTCATTTACCTAAATGGCGATTGTTTATTTTAAAAAATCACTCCCCTAAAAACCAACAAAGAAGAAATCACCGGCGAAATCCTCTCCCAGCGTTACAGGAACCCCCTACTAGATCCTCTTTTGCGGCAGCGAGCGAGTAGTCATTACATCTCTCTGCTCCATCACTGTTCATTACGTAGCGCTCTTTCTCAGGTGATTCCAACTTTTTGTTTTGTTTTGTTTTGTTTTGGTGCTTCCAACTTCTCTTCTGTTGATCAATCCTTCCTTTTTTTTTTCTCCAGAATTCTCCGCCAAGGTCGAGACTCTGATAAACGCAGACTCTTTGCTTGCTTCCTTCGATATTTTCAATTAATAGGCCTTCTTTGGAACCCCCTAAAAGAACCTATTCTGCTCCAGGGATAGGATAAGAGAACCAATTATGCAATCATGTCTGCCTTGGAAAGCATTTGTTTATGTTTTTAGTCATCATCTCTTTTGAAACCTCAGTCTTACTGTATATCGGACACAAACCAATGAATATAAACGAATATACTCCTACGCAAGGGAAAATGCACCGTTTTGGAGAGAAGGCGATTCTGACGACAAAAACGGCGATCGGGGATCCGCGACCTCAGCTGCCGATTACGGTGGTCGGGATGGATACGAAGGAGGATTCTGATGCTCCTCCGCTAGTGAATGATCCGGGGAAACGATCTTGGATTTCTATGACGAAGGAAAAATAATCTTTGAAGAAATATGAGATTGATCTATCAGTAAAGGAAGGGAAGGTTTCTGTGGAGGTTCCATCAGAAATTATTGAGAAATCGAATCTACTCTGGGAGGACTTTGTGATTGCGAACTTCTTGGAGGCGGCACCGCATATCGCAAAAGTTCACGTTATTGTCAATAAAATCTGGGCATTTGGGGATAAAAATCAGAAACTAGATGTCTTTGAGATGGATGCTAAGACGATGCGGATTCGAATCACTAGTGAGAAGGTTCAGGAAAAGGTTGTTAGGCGTGGAATGTGGAACATTGCGGGAGTCCCTATGGTGGTGACGAAATGGGCTCCTGAGAGTGATGATTCGATGAAGAGGTTGCTTCCTCTTTGGGTACACTTAACAAATGTCCCAATGAGCATGTATTCTTAGGAAGGGCTAAGTTTCATGACGAGTCCAGTGGGAATCCCAGATCATTTGCATCCGGAAACTGTCGCGTGTTCTGATTTTAAAGTTGCAAAGGTATTTGTGAAAGCAAACCTCACAAAGGAGTTACCGACAGAGATTACATACAATATACCAGGGGAGGATGTTACGGTGGTCTATAAGTATCCATGGCTACTTGCTCGTTGTACTAACTGCAAGAAATGAGGTCATTATGAGACTTTTTGTGGGATGATCAAGGAGGGTGTGGTAGATCAGAAGGTTAATGAAGAAAAGGAAAGTAATAAGATACATGAGGTTTTGGTGGAGGGAAGTAGTAACAAGGAACAAACAGTCAGTAATGAGGGTAATAGTTCTGGTTACAAAGTTACAGTGGAAGGAAAGTTGAGTGATAAGATTGGTAGTGATGAGTTGGAGGAAGGACAGTTAAATGAATGGGAGTCTGTTTCACAAGGAAAGGCAGGGAGGAGTCATCAAAAGGAGTTGAAATTTGGTCAAGTTACTATTGCTACACCGTCAAGATATGACGCTCTCTGTAACATGGGAGAAAAAGGGGAGGAAATAAATCAGGAGGACGTAGGTGTGGATGAGAATGAGGAAGAGGATGTTCTTTCTCAGAATGTCACGGATGTTGAAAGATTGGAGGATGTACTGAGTGAGAAAAATAGGGGGAGAACTAGGCAAACTCTCCCACGGTTGTCTAAAGCAAATCATATGGTGGTTCCGGATACTTCAGCTCATGTAAATGATATGAAAAGGGGTACACGGAAACATCATCATTAAATGGCTAGTTTCTTCTGGAATGTGAGAGGTTTCAACAAGCATACTAAGCAAAAGGTTGTTAAAAATTGGGTAAGAGATCAGTCACTTCTTTTTGGTGGGTTGATTGAAACAAGAGTAAAAGAAAAGAAAGCAGAGAAGATTGTTGGCTGAGGTTTTTGATGGTTGGAGTTTTATGACCAATTACGAGTACAATAGATTGGGGAGGTTATGGATTGTCTGGAGATCGACGGTGAGAATGACTCCTGTTTTTAAGAGTGATCAGTTGATTACCTGCCTTGTTCTTATGCCAGGGAATCAAGAGGAATTTCTTTGTTCATTTATCTATGCTCATAATTCTATGGAGGAAAGAAAGATTTTTTGGGAAGACTTGAGGCATCACTACGATGCTCCAATATTTAAAAATAGGAAATGGATGCTGCTGGGAGATTTTAATGAAATTTTGGAGGGTGAGGAACATTCTGGCTTTGAGAGCTCTCCAAGGATTCCTTTGGGGATGAGGGACTTTCAATATATTACGAGACATTGTAGGCTAACAGATATGAGTTATCAAGGTCCACGGTTCACCTGGTGCAATAAGCGGGAGGAAGGTTTAATCTGCAAGAAGTTAGACAGAGTTTTAATCAATGAAGCGTGGTTGCATAATTGGTCTACCTACTGTGTAATTGAAGCAGGTGGTTGCTCTGATCATCTGAGATGTAGAGTTCAGCTTATATGGAAATGAGGAAGAAAAGGAAGCCTTTCAAGTTTACTAATATCATTTCAAAGATGCAAGAGTTCAAACCGTTGCTGGAGGATCATTGGAGGAATCATGATAAGCTTTATCATTCTACGTCTGCTATGTTTCGTCTGACTAAGCAACTAAAAGCCCTAAAGGAACCTCTGCGAGCTCTTAGCAAGATGAAACTTGGTGATATATCTCGAAGAACCCGGGAAGCTTATTTGGACCTTTGTTTAAAGCAGCAAGAGACTCTTACTGATCCTACGGCTGAAGCAATAAGAATAGAGAATGAAGCAAGCACGAGATGGCTGTGACTTGCAGAGCTTGAGGAAGAGTTTCTTAAGCAATGTTCGAAGGTTCACTGGCTAAATGTGGGAGATGGAAATAATCGTTTCTTCCACAACTCAGCAAAAATTCGAGAAATTAGAAACACTATTAATGAGATTCAGAGAGCTGATGGAACCGTGGCAAAAACTGATGAGGAGATTAAAGTGGAGGCCGAAAATTTCTTTGCAGACTTCATGACAAAGCAGCCTCCTAAGTTTGAGCGTGCTTCGGTGGATTGCTTGAAAGAACTTCTGGAGTTTCAGTGTAGTGAGTTGGAAGGCAGGAGGTTAGAACGAGAGGTAACTAAGGAGGAGATTAAAGACGTTATCTTTCGCATGCCTAGTAGTAAGTCCCCTGGACCGGATGGCTATACTTCAGAATTTTTCAAATAATCTTGGGACATTATTGGTGAAGATGTGGTTGTTGCCATTCAGTCCTTCTTTGTTAAAGGCTTTCTACCAAAAGGATTAAACTCTACTATTCTAGCTCTCATACCAAAGAAGGAAGAAGCCAAGATGATGAAAGATTACCGACCCATATCCTGTTGCAATGTTCTTTATAAAGCCATTTCGAAGATCATTGCAAATAGGTTAAAAGGTATTCTCCCTAAGTGTATCACTCTGAATCAGTCTGCTTTTATCAAAGAGCGTTTACTTATGGAAAATGTTCTCCTTGCCACGGAGCTAGTGAAGGATTATCATAAAGATGATGTTTCTCCCCGATGTGCTATGCAAATAGACATATCCAAAGCTTTTGACTCTGTTCAATGGTCATTTCTTCTCAGCTTTCTTCAGGCTATGGATCTCCCGGATAAATTCATAAGTTGGATCTCCCTCTGTATCTCGTCTGCTTCCTTCTCTGTACAAGTTAATGGAGAATTGGCTGGGTACTTCCAGAGTAAAAGAGGGTTAAGGCAGGGGTGTTCTCTATCTCCCTACTTGTTTGTCATTTGCATGAACATGTTGTCCAAGATGATTGATAGATCTGCTCAGGGAGGACGAATTGGTTACCATCCGAAATGTAAAAACATTGATCTAACTCATCTCTGTTTTGCTGACGACTTGATGGTTTTTGCTGATGGTTCCCGTAACTCTGTGGAAGGGATTGTTCGTGTTTTTTATGAGTTTGATAGGATGAGTGGTCTGAAGATTAGCATGGAGAAGTCCACTTTGTTTATGGCTGGGAATCTTCAGAACAGAGATGCTATTCCGAAAGACTTCCAGTTTGCTACTGGGTCTCTTCCGGTGCGTTATCTGGGGCTCCCGTTGCTTACTAAGAACATGACCGTGCTAGATTACCTCCCTCTTATTGAGAAGATTAGAAAAAGGATTCGTTCTTGGACAGGAAGGTTTCTCTCTTATGCTGGAAGATTACAACTCATTAATTCAGTTATCTTGAGTTTGACAAACTTTTGGA
>JABAYD010017198.1:0-11923 GCA_014822095.1 Diplotaxis tenuifolia
AAAGTCAATAACATGAACATCATCTTCATACACGTCATAGATTGGATCTCCATAGATCTCTCGATAGATCTCATGGTTCTCTTCTCTCTCAACAAAAGGACTTTCGTCCAGGATAGGATAGATGCTAATACTCACCATGACATCCAGAATCGTCTTCGATTAAGAAATCAAAGAAACGCAGCTCTGATACCAACTGATGTAGCGGAAGCTTCTATGGATAGATATGTTGAACGGTCGATCTAAGAATTTAGGGTTCTTCGAGAGACCAACTTCCTGAAGAAGATGAACTTAATCAAATCTTGTTCAAAGCAACTCAAAATAGATGAACTGAATCAAATCTCTTTTAAGGTATAAATACAAAACTCTATTTTATTTATCAAAAATCTCAATACAACTGTAGGCTTGAATGCCTATCTATAATAAATCATTAAATCTAAAAAACCCTAATCTTAACTAAAATAAGAAAACCATTAAAATATATAAAACACAATAAAAAATAATTATCTAACTTAATAAAATTACTAAAAGAAATATTCCAAATAGTTATCTCCGTCACATCGCTTTCAATGAAACTTGTGCACGTACGAAGGATGAGGAAAGGGAGAACTGGAGCAAAGCTTTAACCGATGTGGGCAACATTGATGTTCTCTTCTCTATCATCGATCGCCAACTCCGGAATAGGATCCAGAGTTTCCGGCCTTCCAACCTGAAGCTCTCCTCTTCCATGCTGCAAGAATGGTTTCGGCATGAGTGAAACAACTTCGTTGGCGATTATACTCTCACTGCGTCTCTTGGATAGCTCTTCCATTCGCTCCTCCATTGATCTCTCTCAACTGATCATCGTATTCTCCGTCGATCGCTCTACTCTCTCTCTGACTAAAACTGGGCAATGGGCTTGTTCTTCTTGCTGGACCATCTTCTCGGGCCTCTACTACAAGAAGTTTCTTAACTATGAGTTTCTTTATTAATGGGTTTAAACACTAAGGCAATTGGATCTGTAAACATTTTTTCTTTCTTTAGCTATTTAATACGAAAGCCAAGTTTCAAAAAAAAAAAAAAAATGTGGGCAACATTGCCGGAGAAGACTTCCTAAAATGGTTTGAGTTCAATTCATCTGACTTGTCATTTCTTAAGTTCTATTAAGAGTAAAGGAAAGTTTGGTAAAAATACCCAAACTAAAATTTTAATGTTTTTAATATCCAATTTTTTTTTGCTATCCAGTTTAATACATGAACTAATTATTTTGTCCATTTTGTTACTCCTACTTTTAAAACTATTCTAATTTTAATACTCAAACTATGAAAACTATTAACAAATTTCAATTTAAAAAAAAAATCTTTGAAACTCAAAAGCAAATCTTCAAAATTACTAATTTGTTTTAAGTTTTAGGGGTAAAATTATCTAAATTGTGGATAATCATAAAAAAATTGTTATATCCTTTTTAGTTTAAATTTCCAACTTATTTTGTCTTTTATGTTCAAACTCAATTTATTTATTTTAATCGGAATTAAAATTTTCTAAATTTTAGATACTTTTATTCTTAAAACTTTATAAAATTTGAAATTTTTACGATTTGGTTTTAAATTTAGAATTTTTAATTTTCTTTTGAAATTACTAATATTTTGATTAAAATGAGCATCATTTAAATATTAAAATGAGCAAAAGTACAAACATAAATGTATTAAAATGAACAAAATAATTAATTTTATTATTTAACTGGATATAAAGAAAGTCAAGGTATTAAGGCACTTAACAAAATTTAGTTAAAAAACTTTTATAAAAGGCCAATTTAGTTTAATATACAAGTTCAGAGTATAAATTAGGAAAGTATGCATATTTTAAATTAATTTGGGAACTGGGTAATCATGGGCAAAATGACTAGCATAGCCTGGTTAAGCGACGACATACTTATTTCCTTTACCGGTAGGCAGTAATTTTGTCTTCTACAGAAAATACACACGGCTGTGTCTCATGACAGGAGCA
This sequence comes from Diplotaxis tenuifolia, assembly GCA_014822095.1. Lineage (NCBI taxonomy): Eukaryota > Viridiplantae > Streptophyta > Magnoliopsida > Brassicales > Brassicaceae > Diplotaxis > Diplotaxis tenuifolia. Next base: position 1,984 of record JABAYD010017198.1, read on the forward strand.
CTTCCACGAACCACCACAAACTCCGTCTTCGATCTCGGAACTGTGCGGGCTTCTCTGCCACGACAGGACCCGTTCCGCTTTCCTCTGCGACATCTATATCTTCCTCGTCATGTTCGTCAAGATCCTCAGCCACGACACACGTTCATAACCACCGTGATTCAAGCTTTTCCGGCAAGAAAAGACCAATCCTAGGGCTCCATTCTTCGTATTGTCTTGCTCCGCCGTGACCGTCTTCACCGGATTCAGGTTTTTCCGCCGGGATCGAAGTGAAGAGAAGTTCCAATGGTGATTTCCCAGAATTTTGCAAAACAGGTCCCTGAACTTCTTGTTCTTTACAAAGAAACCCAAACTTTTAGCATGTGTAGAAATATCCTATTGATTCTGCCTCGGACATCTCAATCTTACAATTTAGAATATTCTGAATTTACAGTGTTAGTCTCTGAACTGTAAATTTTATTAGGTTTCTAAACTGTAAACCAAATATTTAACATAACCTACAATGGCGTTATTTTAAACATTGATGAAAGGAAAAAAAACTACCGGCAAAATGAATATTGCGATAGAAGAGGATATTTTTTATAATTAGAGGTTACATGGTGTAAAATCCGTATAAAATTGCATACAACATTGTTCAAAAAAAAAATGTTCAAACAATAATTGACATACAACTATTATAAAGTTCAAAAATCAATCTTTTTGGATAGTTATTACAACACTCGTACTGGTATACCATGGTGAAAGTCCGAATCCTAACTATTAGAAGTCACATTATATAAATTTTAATCCGTAGACCAAAACCCCTTTACCATGAGATTAATTTAGAGCACACTGTCATCAGAAGAGTATAAACTAGTCATTGATACTAAAAGAACATCAGAATTAATAATCACTATACCCTAAACCCTTACATACCTAAACCCATATATCATAAGTGTTAAGCTTGTCAATTATGTAAACACTTAATCATAACCGGATAATTTACTTTGTAACTGGATATATCAACGACTTTTTTAGTTGTAATTTTTTATATTAATTGATTAATAGTGCCAAATATACGGTGACGAATCTGATTAAATATACATATAACGAGTTTGTATTCACCTTGTGAATCTATATACTTACTCGTGTGACATATTACATTTTTAAATTAGAAGTATTCAAGAGATATAGGTTAAATAACCAGATAATTATTCCATTAAGATTTAACTCAAGAATCCCCCAACAAAATAGGCAAGTTAATCGGAAACTTTAACCGGTTAAAACAATGACTGCCCTGATTTATCACTAATCCTAAAATCTCATCCTCGGTTAACCCAAATGAGAAACAATTAAGTTACCCCTTACCAAAATGGTTAGAAATTATTATCACTTAACCCAAAATAACAACTTCAATTAACCCAAATGGCAAAGGTTAAAAGTTTGTTAGCATGAAAATGAATGAACTAAATATATACTCTTTATACATATGGTTTAAAAAGTAGTAACTATTCATACAACAATTAATACTAAACCCAAAATCACAACCTTGCTATCGCAAATGGCAAAAGTTAAAAGTTGGGTAGCATGTAACTAAATGAACTAAATACATACTCTTTATAAATATGGTTCAATAAATAGTAACTATTCATACAATAATTACCACTAAACTTAAAATCACAACCTGATTTAACTAAAATGGCAAAGGTTAAAAGTTTGGTATCATGAAAATAATGAACCAAATACATACTCTTTATACATATGGTTCAAGAAGTAGTAACTATTCGTACAATAATTAGCACTAAACCCAAAATCATAATATTAGTTAACCCAAATAACAAAGGTTATAAGTTTGGTAGCATGAAAATAAGTGAACCAAATATGTACTCTTTATACATATGGTTCAATAACTAATAACTATTACTACAATAATTAGCACTAAACACAAAAATAGAACCTCACTTAACCCAAATGGGAAATGTCAATATCAATAATAGGTGTGAAACTAGAGATAGAGATGATATGAGAATTATGGATTTACAACAGTAGTGTATACCATTTTCCTAATTATCTTTGGTTATAATACACAGTCATTTTACAGATACAATAATCATTTAAACATAGCTTTCAAAATTTGTATTGACTATTTAATATGCAGTAACAACACTCAGCTGTTTGATTTTGTATCTGGTTTATTTATTCAATTTCCTGTTAAGACTCATGTGTCATATATGATATCTCTTCAAATAAATCAACTTAGATATTTAATTTTTAATCCAGCTATAAATAACAGCATATTACAGATACAAAATCATTTTTCTGTTATTACCATCTTAATATTAAGTATCTATTTATTTTCCGGTTAGAATATGCATTCACAAATATTTTTGTAGTAATTGTTAAACAAGACTAATCCATTTTGGCATTGTGAAAAATTACACAGTACTTTATCCATTTACTTAATAAAATATGTTTTCGTGTATATCCACTGCAATTTCCCTTTATAAAAATTTCTCTGAAAACAATGTCTTGTAGAAAAAATAGTAATTTCTTACAAACCAAACCGGAAACCGCACCAAATAATTAATTGGTGAAGGTTCAATATGGATTGACGGGTCCAACTTGGTTCAGAAATATATATACATTAATTTAATTATAATATTTTTAAAACTCGTATCATATATAATTATACTATAAAATAAATGAAACATAATATTTTTTAATAAAAATATATTTTATCAAAGTAAAATAAGTTTTAGTTTACCTGTTGTTGATGCAAGAAAAGCTCGTAGATGTCAATAGTCTTCCGTGACTAACTAGACAACGAAGTCACTGATACTGGAGGCATTAGTCGTTACTACATAAGGCATGCAGAGTGGTGGGTTACCATGTGGATGCATGATATGCTGAGATGGAGAAGGATAAACTGAGGGTTTATGTCTTGACGTAGTTGCTGAAGTAGTTGCTGACGCATAGTGTGTCAGAGAGTGAACCAGGAGGCATGCAGAGTGGTAGAGACCATATGGACGCAAGATGCTGGGCTGGCGTGGGATAAACTTGAGGAGCAAGTTTATATCGTGGAGAAAAGACAAGAGATAAACTGGAGAAGCAAGTTTATGCCTTGAGGAATAAGTACAATTCCAAGAAAAGGAAAGTGTACTTACTAATATGGAAGTTGTCCATATATCCATGTTGCCTTGGAGACTAGGGTTTCAGGAACGTGGAGATTACTATAAAAGAGCGATGGAGTCGTCTGTAGTCCATAAGACACTGGGGGTTGCTTATTATAGAGGAAGGGATAGAATCCGTGTTCTTGAGTCGTGATGAAGCAGTTGCTGAAGCATATGACGATGGAGAGACAAGTTTGGGTAGATTAGAAATCTTTCAGTAGTAGATGTTAGGGTGTTAACAGGCTGTGTGTAGCTGATAAGCAAGTCTTGAAAACGCTCGAAGGGCTGCTAAATTCGAACGTTATCTCTGCCCTCACTTTAGCTGGGTTGATGTATTCGTCAAGTAAGTGAGAGTGAAATATAAATAGATGCTCCGCTCGATATTTCGAGACATCTTCGCCTATGTAGAATTCTCTGTCAGTGGGGTACAAGTCGTCTTTCCCGAATATGCGACAACACAATAGCTGCGAAGTCATATAGTCTCTGTTTTTCTTAGGGTTCGGTGAAATCACGACGCAAATCTTGTGAAAGCCATGTTCGCTGACAATAACGTGGATATCAAACACGGGTTGAAAATCCTGGTCAGCAGATCTCTTTTACATATAACTACTGATGGAGAAATAGTCATGCACAAGTTACTACTACAAGTGGGTAGAAAAAGTGTTCGTAGAGAAGAACCATGGAAACTCAGGATCTTAATAGATACTCCAGATATATGTGATGTTCTTGAACGTGCCAAAGTAAGTTCTTGCTCTTCTATTCTTTGTTCATTAATTTATAGTCATTTGGTGAAGATAAACAAATCCTACACTATCATATGCTAATATTATTTTTATAATTGAAATATTTGTTCAGGGTTCTAGAGCTGTATCTGGCATATTATTCGACATATCCGATATCAATGAAGTATCTATCAGCAGTAGAACTTTTAAAAGAATGCCTAATCTTCGATTCCTCAAAATTTACAAAAGTAATGATGATGGAAGTGATATAGAGAGTATACCTGAGGACATAGAGTTTCCACCTCGTTTAAGGTTACTACATTGGGAGGCATACCCAAACAAATGTCTTCCTCCTACATTTCATCCTGAATATCTTGTCCAGCTCGATATGAAAGATAACCAGCTGGAGAAGCTTTGGGAAGGAACACAGGTTAGGTTTTTGATAATATTTTCTTATACACAGATTAAGAAAATATTTAATTTTGCATATTTTCAAGAAAAAATATAGTTACAAATACACCTAACCACATTTCAACCAATAGAAAAATAGAATAGTAGATAAAATTAATAAATTTTGTATTGAAATTACAAAATGGTACTTATTTTAAAACAAAACTTTTTTCCTACAATGACAAGTAATTTGGAACGGAGGGACTAATAGTTAATGTACTATCTAATTTTGGTTCTCTCTTCCTGATCTTTTATGTTTTTCTTTAACATTCAGCGACTTAAAAATCTCAAGAAGTTGGACTTGTTTGGATCCTTGAATTTGAAGGAACTCACTGATCTTTCAAATGCTACATATCTTGATAGTTTGGACCTGACTGGTTGCGAGAGTTTGGTAGAGATCCATTCCTCTTTTAGGAATCTTCATAAACTAAAGCGGTTGACGATGTTGTTGTGCATAAAGTTACAAGTTGTTCCGCATCAACTCAGCTTGCATGGCATCTCTTACATCAGTAGACATGGTTGGATGCCGGAAACTGAGAAAAATTCCTGGCATTTCCGGGAACATCACCTCACTCTCAATCGCAGACACAATGCTAGAAGAATTGCCTGAATCAATTAGACTTTGGTCTCGCCTTGAGTCGCTTGCAATATATGGCAGTCTCAACATATCACCAATTTGGATTGACCGATGGCAAGAGCGAAAAGGCACAGAGAAATACCTTGGGAGTTCGAACACCAAGCTACAGAAACTCCTTGACCATCCCTTTCGACATCTACAGGTTTAAGATTTGCGTTGTGATTTCTCCTAAACTAGAGCATATAGAAAATGTTAACCTAGTGTGTCGTCGTGTCGAACACGCATAACGGTCACCCTTTTGACGCAATAATATATCGGCGTCTCCCCAATATCAAAACGCCACATATATTTATTTCTCAATCTGAATGGTTTGACGGTGGCCAAGACGCATGGCTTGACGTTGACTCGGAGATATCGTTCCATATTTCAGCACTACATCCCAGAATGTTGACATTGTTGCATGTGGTGTCCAGGTCTTGAGGGAAGAAACTGAGGGAAGCATAGGCAGCCAGGAAAGCTATGACGATGAATATCTTCCTGATGTGAGCAATGAACCTTCCTCACAACAAGTGTATGATCATCTCTCGGGTGGGAGCTATGAATCTTGTTCAGAACAAGTGTCCGAAGAGGAGGTTAAAAGTGTTACTTTAATTTTTCTTTTCCTTTTGAGTTTGATTGTAAATATAATTTTGTATAGCTTTCATAAAACACACTAAAAGACGTATATTATCTGTATTGTCAGTATCTGTTGATTTGGTTGAGAAGTTCTTGGAGGAGAGTAAAATGAGCCCAAGCTTGGTGTCATCTCAAATAACCAGTTTCGGGTCTATAATCATTTATTTGAGATAACATTATTTGAGAAATTAGTTCCCACATGTCATTTTTATAGTCACTTTCACTAAAAAAAAATGATTTGATATACTAGAAATGGACTTATTCTTGGGTTCACCCCCTAGGGTGAACCTAGAGGTTCGTTCACCAACCAATAGAATGGTGTTATTTCATATTTGATATCTTTTAAAAAGAGAAACAAAATCTTGTTAAGTTATATTATGTTTTTAAAATAAAAATAAAAATAAAATAATATTTATAAAAAACGAAAAATATCTTTTAAAAAAATATTGTAACATTATATTATGTTTTTAAAATAAAAAGATAAAAATAAATAAAAACAGTAATAATTGAAAAATATTTTTGATTTAATTGTTTAATATTTATCCAAAGATTTTATGGTTACCCAAGGGTTTAGAATTTAGGATTAGGGTTTAGGGTTTAGTGTTTTTTTAAAGATTTTTTTTGTAAATATTACTATTTTTTATTTATTCTTTTGTATTTTTATTTTATGGTTTACCCAAGGGTTTAGGGTTTAGGATTAGGGTTTAGGGTTTAGTGTTTATGATTTACCCAAGGGTTTAGGATTTAGGATTAGAGTTTAGGGTTTAGTGTTTTAGAGTTAAAAATTTAGTGTTTATGATTTATCCAAGGGTTTAGGGTTTAGGATTAGAGTTTAGGGTTTAGTGTTTTAGTGTTAAAATATTTTTTTTTAAAAAATTATTTTTGTTTTTATTAATAATAATAATTATTTATTTATTTTGTATTTTATTTTTAAACATAATACAATTGAACAAGATTTTGTTTTTTTTTAAAGATATCAAATTTGAAATAACTCAATTTTATTGGTTGGTGAACCCCTATGTTCACCTAGGGGGTGAACCCAAGAATAACTTCTAGAAATGATCACATTGTTTATGGCCCTTATGGCTAAATATGATATTTCAATTACATTTAATACGGGTTTCTATTTTCAGTAAAATTTTAAGAATATGGAAATAACTCATATATTATCATCAAAACAAATCTATTTGAATATGGCATTAAATATTATTTTGTATAGCTTTCATAAAACACACTAAAAGACGTATAATCTGTATTGTCAGTATCTGTTGATTTGGTTGAGAAGTTCTTGGAGGAGAGTAAAATGAGCCCAAGCTTGGTGCCATCTCAAATAATCAGTTTCAGGTCTATAAACACTTTATTTGAGATAACATTATTTGAGAAATTAGTTCTCACATGTCATCTTTATAGTCACTTTCACTAAAAAGAAATGATTTGATATACTAGAAATGATCACATGGTTTATGGAACTTATGGCTAAATATGATATTTCAATTACATTTAATTCGGATTTCTATTTTTAGTAAAATTTTAAGAATATGGAAATAACTCATACATTATCATTAAAACAAATCTATTTGAATATGCTGACATGTGTCAGCTTCACAATGATTTAGTAATTAATGCATTCACACACTAATTTTCTTAATTTATAATTTAATGTATTTAAACACTAATTTTTTTTAATTAATCTATTTTTATTTTATACATTTGTAACTACGAAAGTATCATTATTTAAAAAGTAAAAAATCATTAAAATCTGTATCAATTTTATGTTGTTATTAGAATATTTTTTAAAAATGAAAGTTCCGTACTTTTTCGAAAAACAACACACACAATTGAATCGTTATTTTACCAAATATTACTTTTCTTTATAGGGTTTCATATACGACCAAGAATTTAAAAAAAAATCAAAATTGCTAGAAAAAACAGAGATTAAAACAGCTTAAAAAATTCACTAGATTGATTGAAAACACACAATTCATGTTCCAAGTAAAAAAATCACATTATTTTTTATGCTACCATATCTTTCTTTCACTCGATTGAATTGTGTTTTTTCATATTTACTAATTAATATTATAAGAAAATACAAGTTATAGATTACGTCAATTTTGAAATATGCTTAACAATATTGATACCATGCTCAATAGTTTTTATTGATATTTTTAAAATATAGTCCAATAATTATGTATGTAAAATAAGTTCAAAATAATTTTTTACACTTATTTTATTTTTCATGATATTAGTAGAAGAAAGTAAGTTCAGTAAATATATGTATCCGAAAAACTCAACCGAACTTAATTTAAAAGTAAAAGTAAATACAAACTAAAATTGATTAAATATTTCGATTGATATAAAATTTTAATATTCGGATAACCATACCTGAAAATTGTTATCCAAATTGAAATGTTCTGAATACCTAAAATATATGTGTTAAAATTATATATTTAAATACATTAATTATTTTTTAGTTTTATATTTATAGATATTAAAAAATATGTATTATCAAATAGTCACAAGTAAATTTCTAAAAAACAAAAAATGTTCGAAATACTGAAAACCTATTTTCACATTCTAATATTTAATTTGAATATTTTTATGTAAATTTGAGGATTTGGTCATACAATATTCAATTTTTATGTTTTATATTGTTTTATTTTGAAGATTTAAGTATATATTTGGATTTTTAGTAAAAACATAATTAAGATGGGTTTCCGAACTCGAACCGAACCTGCTACGATCCGACCAAATCCAAACAAAATTCAAACCAAAATTTTATAAATATTCGAAACAGATTTAAAGTTCTTATTCTAAAAGTTTGAATCAAAAAAAATCATCTAAATCCGAACTGCTATATCAATATATATTCCTAATGGAAATCTATTCAATAAAATCTCTTAGTACAACGTAAAATTAATAATTTAATTTGCTATTTAACTCCACGTATGAGCGCGGGTTATTACCTAGTGTATAATTATTTGTATTGAGCTGATAAACATAATAGAAACATAATATTTGCGTTATAACGCGGATTTTATCTATCTTATTAAAATTGAAGTAACTTTTAGAGTTGTTTGGAAACATGAATTGTAGAATTAATATAAACTATTTGGAAACAAGGATAATTATTTTTTGATTTACACATTTAGCCATTACACTTCTAATAAATTAAATATTTTTAACCAAATCAATATTACCATTATTAATATTGTAACTAAAATCGCCAGTATAAATGGAGATAATTTTTTCTATATACGGTTTCGATATCTTCTTAAAATATATTTTAATCAATTTTAAATATTTACGTGGGCAATCAAGAAGATATTAAAAATAAGATTATAATCAATTTTTAAGAAAACAAAATATCATAAAATTAATAATAATGTATAGAAAATTAATGCGAAAGATTAAAATTTTCGTATGCTGTTTTATTTTAAAATAATTAATAAAAAATCCTAAAAGAAATAAATAGTAGAATTTCATTAAATTGCATTAACTTATAATTGATTTAATATAATATTTTATACAAAATAAAAAAATCACCAAACATTTATATTATAAAATAATATACTATACTCTATATACAAATTACAAAACATATAACAAATACATGATATTTTTTATAAAACATGTGATTTATAAACTTATGATTGAACACAAATTAGATACAACACCTGTGCGGGGGCACAAGTCAAATTATAGTTCTAGTTAAATATATAATAACAAAAATAGAAAATATTTATAAATTTTAAAATATGATTTAATTCTATTTTTTAATCATGTAATATTTATTACTAAACAAGATTTTTAAAATTTTATATAATTTTTTTAAAAATTGTAAATTTTTAACCGTAACACCATTTATTTCCTTTTAATACAATTATATATATATGTATATATATATATATCTATATTTATTTATTTTTTAGATAAATAAAAAATATTTTATTCTAATTTATTTTAACTAAATTAATATTTTATTTATAAATATAATTTAAGTTTAAATTTTTTATCATGTGCATGAAAACGCCTGGTTTTTATTAGATGCCGAGAGTATTTGTAGTGTGGTAGCATGACATTCATCCATGGCGTCATATGAATTTACTTAAGTCAAACAGTTTGACGTCAATATAAATCTTTGTGTAGTATTCCAAAAATCAAGTCCAAAGTTTTCCGTTTTCCTTTAATAGGATTGTCTTTTTTTTTTTTTTTGAACACAACTTACTTTCTTTAAACTCAAATGTTTTCCATACAATAGAAAGAGGGAATTTTTCGTCCTCTTTGGCCATAAGCATAAAATGCAACAGATAAATAACATAAGAAAGATAGATCTTCGATCGAAGCTGACAGCGAATTCAAGACGATGCTTG
>JABAYD010017202.1:0-29803 GCA_014822095.1 Diplotaxis tenuifolia
TTTGGTGTCTACTGACATCCCATTGTATCTTTATCTTATTATCTCTCTGTTGCTGTACCTTTGACAAAAGAATCTTTTGAAGTGGGTCACACAAAAAAAATGAAGTTGGTGTTATTATTTACTTGGAAAATTATTATATACGTGTAATTTTTGGTTTGAGATATTTAGGAGGAAGGGAAGGGCTTCAAATCAGCAATGACTAGGTCGTAAAAAGATTTGGAGAAAAACCAATAAAACAAATCCAGTCAAAATCTCTATAATATTATTTGGGAAGTCAAGGTAACTATCACATTGATTGATTACTATGATACTTTTAATAAATTTAAAAAATTACATTTAAATATAATTATTTCCTTTTTAAAATATTCCAAATAACAATATAAAATAAAATAAAATTTTATAAAGTTTACAAAACTATCTAAAAATATATATATATGTATATATAATATGATTTCATTAAAAAGGGAAGTTCCAATATAGTAATATTTCATTAAATGATATTTTAAATAACATAAAATATACTTTTGAAATAATAAAATATTTTCGTTATATCTATATTTTCTTAGATGAAAAACAATATTTTTTATAATGTGATTTCATAAAAAAACAAAGTTCACGTAGATAATCTTGATATTAGAAAAATAAATATTTCTTACTGCATATTTTAAGAGATATTGGAAAAAACTAATAATTATAATAATAAACATCTTTTGATCAAATAACTACAAATTATTTAAAGAATAGGCGATTGTAAAAAAACGACGATTTCTTTCTGATGGCGACAACGAAGACGGTTTAGGTTTTGATGGGTTTCCGCAATTGGGATACGGGGGTATATCGGAGTGATTGGCTCGCAGGAGATTGTAATCTCGAGGGAGATTACAAGATCGATGGAGATCGGAAAATTAAGAGGAGGGTTTTTATTGCGCAGATCGAAAATAAGAAGGTGATTGGAGCGGGATGGGATACGGTTCACAGGGGAGGAGATATCTGGTATATCAGCGATCTACATAGTTATGGAAGGTTGGATCTGTAGCTTAGTCATCATCAAGACTAAATACTACAGGAAGGAAGGTATTGATATTCTAGGTTTTATGAAAAGCCAATTTGATATACTGGAAAATGGTTAATTAGGATTACGATTCGAGGTTATGAGATTTGGAAAATCAGTTACGGAATATTCACAGTTAATGGGGAGGATTTCGTGTTGAGCTATAGGGTAAAGGGGAGTATGTATAAATACGACAAGGGGGGAGAAGATTTACATCATACCATTGTTCTTCTCTTGTTTTGTCACAGAACATAAAGTTTTTTTTTTTCTCTGATTATGTCGCAGAGCCAACTACTTGGGAGTGGGGTGACATGAAGAATGACGAGGGGGCAAGGAAGAGGTTAAGGATTACAGTCCCACATTAGAGCCTACTCCAAGACGCTGATAGGAAGGTGTATGAATCCTGAGGAGCAGGATATGTCAGCGTTGCTTATGAAACTACCAAAGATCTGGAACTTGTAAGAACGGGTGGTGGGTACTGATCTTGGATTTGGCAAGTTTCAATTCCAGTTTCAGACGGAGGAAGATATTGAAGCGGTGCTAAGTCTCCAACCATTCCACTTTGACTATTGGATGATAGCTCTGGCGCGGTGGAAGCCACAGCAATCTCTGAACTTCCCCTCGGATATTACATTTTGGGTGCGTGTGTTGGGAGTCCCTATGGATTTCAGGACAGCTCCAACTTTTGAAAGCATTGGGAACGCATTTGGAAAGACGATCGCGGTTGATACTGATCTGAGCCGTATCCAGGTGGTGGTGGATGGTTCCCAAGAACTCTGTTTTGAGATAACGGTGGATTTCAAAGAAGGAGAGTTTTATAATGATGTTGAAGACCAGTGTCTCTGAGGTATGAGAAACTATTTGGGTATTGCTTGACATGCTCCAGTCTTTGTCACAAGACGGACAAATGTCCACTGACGAGGAGCACGGTTCATAAGAATTCTGAGGCGAGAAAAGATACTAGAGAGGCTAGAGATGGAGTCACAGGTAGGCATGATGATAGAGCTAGGAGATACAGAGGTGTGGTATTGAATGGTAATGGGAATCACCAACCTAAGGAGAGAGAGGGGAGGGACTGCTATGGCAAAGGAAAGGGGAAGATGGTTGAGGACTCTGATTCTCAGTGGAGAAAGGTTTCTGTGAAGAGCAACAAGAGCTATCGCGACAGCTATAGAGGGGAGGGAGAAGGTTCGAGACACATGTACGCTAGGAGAGAAGAGCTGAGAGAGTTGGAGGGAGGAGTTTCCCGTTCAATAGAGCAGTCCAGAGAGACGCGTACTCCGGTTGCTACGCAACGGGAGAATCATGATGGCGTTCGAGAAGAAGGTGAGATAAAGAGTGGCGCTGACTATCAGAAGAAGTAACCTTCTAAAGAGTTCCATGAGGCCTTGACGAACACTCAATTGGAGGGTACAAAGGTTATTTGGAACCCTATTGATGAGGAGAAGGGTCTTCAAGTAGTTTCAGGTATGATTGGTGATGTTGATAATGATGTTGAGGTAGGTGATGATGAAATTATGGATATGGAGGAATAGATATGGACTCAGAAGACTTTATGAAGGATATACAAGAGGAGGAAGAATACGAGCCTGTGGAACGAGGTCAAGGGCAAGGGGAAGAGAAAGAACAAGAGGAGAGAGAGGAACAAGTGGATGAGAAAGAAAAGAGTGGGGTGATCAAAGAGAAGAATCAGATTGAGAATGGAAATAATCAAGGGATGCGTAGAAGAGCTTTACGACTTGCAATGAGCACAACCGTAAATAACAAGTTGAGAGCTGCGGCAGCGATTCTCTCCCCACGTAAAAGAAATGCAGCCAAGATGGGTCCACGTCAGGGGGAGGGAGCTAGACCACCGGAGGGAAAGGGATCTTCAAACCCGAAGCTTGGTACGCAAAAACAGTAGTTTTATGATCCAGAACAAGCTTCAGGAAGGTTACAAACAGGCTGTGATGGTGTGGAGCGTAGTTAAAGTGGAGGCAACGAATGCTTCTGTTCTTTGTTGGTGTTGGTTTCTTATTTTATTTATGTTTCAGTTTCTTGTTTGAGCTTTGGGTGTATCCAGAGTTGTGTTTTTTCCTTTTGGTTCTTAAGACCGAATTATAAGGTCATTTTATGGAATAAAACTGGTTGTTTGGTTTATATCTGGTGTAATGGGATAGGTGGTGTCTTTATTGCTCATTTGGGTACTCTTTTTTGGCAAGCAAAAGCGCGCCAAAGAGTAGTTGCGGAGGCTTTAGGTGCAAGACTCCTTAAGACTCTGGTTTCTTTAAACCAGAGTACTATACATGAGACAAGGTGAATGGGGTTGTTGGGGGGTTCAGATCAGTAGAAAGGATGGTTTTAGCTGGCTTTATAAGCAACGTGAAGTAGGGGGAATGTGGTATAGATCAGATTATAATGAAAGGGTGAAGGCACACAGGCTGCGCTTCGGAGTGGTTTTATTTGATGGATCAGTATTTTCTTTAATACCACAATTTTGGTTTATTATGAATATGATTTCCACGGATTGGTTCATTGAGAATGTGTTCTTCTGGAAGAAAAATGACATGATTGGGGTCACATTACACCTTAATCTTATGGGCTCTAGAGAGCATCTTTCCTACCAATTTTTATGAAAGTTTTAAGTTGGAATTGTAGAGGAATGAGAAGTAAATGGACAATTAGCTATTTAAGGGAGAGATGACATAAACACAAACCCGATTTCTTGTTTCTATCAGAAACAAAACAAGATTTTGAGTTTGTACAAGATTTTCAAGCACACTTCGGATATGATAAGTTGGTCACGGTGGATCCAGTTGGCTGCAGTGGGGGGCTCGCTTTGTTTTACAATAATGAATTTCAAGTCAATATTCTTTACACAAGTAACCGGATGATTGATGTAGAAGCAGTGGCTATTGGGAAACAAGTTTTTTTAACCTTCGTGTATGAGGATCCGGTACAAGATTTACGGGAACAAGTGTAGGAACGTCTCACTCGGTATGATTTAGCAAGATCAGATCCTTGGTTTATTATTGGTGATCTAAATGAGATTACCGGAAATCATGAAAAGGAAGGAGGGGCGTTAAGGAGTCCGGCTTCTTTTGTTCCTTTTAATAACATGATTCGACATAGTGGTTTGTTGGAATTCCCGGCTCGAGGAAATAAGATGTCTTGGCAAGGACGACGGGGGAAAGGGAAAGGAGCGGTGATGATAAGATGTCGTCTTGATAGAGCATTAGCGAATGAGGAATGGCACACAACATTTCCATGTTCTTATACAGAGTATTTAGGGATGGTGAGTTCGGATCATAGGCCCGTGGTGGCATGTATGGAGGATAAGGTTCTGAGGAGGAAAGGTCAATTTCGGTTTGATAAAAGATGGATTGGACAGGAAGGTTTAATGGAGTCCATTGTGGCTGGTTGGACAGAAGGAAATAATGGTAGTATGGGTAACCTGATTACAAAAATCAGTAACTGCAGGCATGAGATAGTGCGATGGAGGAAGAACAATCCACCATACGGGAAGGAGATAATTCAAGATCTGCAACGAGTTTTAGAAGAGGTATAAATGGGACAATAATAGGACTCATGAGGAGATCCTGGAAGTCTTTTGAAATCTCCAGGATGCATATAAGGATGAAGAGGAATATTGGTATAAAAAAAGCCATAACATGTGGTATTCATCGGGAGACCTTAATACTAAATTCTATCATGCCTTAACAAAACAAAGAAGGGTATGTAACAGAATAGTGGGGCTACATGATGAAGCATGTAACTGGGTAACGGAGGACATGGCTGTAGAAAAAGTAGCAGTGAATTATTTTGAGAGTTTATTCATTTTTACATCCCCATCAGAATTTGATCATTTTCTGGAGGAAATCCCATCCACTATTACAGCTAAGATGAATCATCGGCTGCTGAGGTTGGCAAGGGAGGAAGAGGTCAGAAAAGCTCTGTTCATGATGCACCCAGAGAAAGCGCCAGGACCAGATGAGATGACAACACTATTTTTCCAGCACTCTTGGCATATTATTAAGACTGATCTGGTGGAAATGGTGAATAATTTTTTGGTCTCAGGAATTCTGGATGCACGTATAAACGAAACACATATTTGTATGATACCTAAGACAGAGAGACCCACAAGGATGACGAAATTAAGACCGATTAGCCTTTGTAATGTTGGATACAAGATTATTTCGAAGGTTTTATGCCAACGACTGAAAAGTTGTTTACCTAGGCTTATTTCGGAAACCCAATCGGCATTGGTGCCAGGACGTTTGATATTGGATAATATTTTAATTGCACAAGAGATGTTTCATGGCCTGAGAGCGAACAAATCTTTTCAAGGGAAGTACATAGCAATAAAAACGGATATGAGTAAAGAGTATGACAGGGTGGAATGAGATTTTATTCAAGCTTTACTTCTTAAAATGGGATTTGATCCCCATTGGACTAAGCAAATGTTGGAATGTATCTCGTCGGTTCAGTATCGTGTTCTGATTAATGGTCAGCCTCAGGGTGCACTATTCCGCAGAGAGGCTTAAGACAAGGAGAAGCTTTGTCACCTTATCTTTTCACTATGTGCACGGAGGCGTTGATATCAAATATTAAAAAGCGGAGCGATAGAAACGATTAACGGGGATGAAAGTAGCAAGATCTATAGTCTTTTCTTTTGGAAGGCACAACCGGAGGAATGTCAAACCATACTAACTATCCTTAAAGAATATGAGGCGGTTTCAGGCCAACTAATTAACTTTCAGAAATCATCGATCCAGTTTGGACATAAGATCGGAGAAGAAAACATGCAGGAACTACGTGACATTCTTGGTATTCAGAATCTATGAGGTATGTGATCATATCTAGGTCTCCCAGAAAGTCTGGGAGGGGGTCGAAAATTCAGGTGTTTGGGTTTGTTCAGGAAAGACTAAATAAGAGGGTTACCGGGTAGGATTTTAGATATTTTACGAAGGGAGGGGAAGAGGTGATTATTAAATCGGTTGCTATGGCTTTACCAAATCATGTGATGTCTTGTTATAGATTACCAAAGGCCACTACAAAGAAACTAACAGGTGCAGTAGCTAAATTCTGGTGGAGTCCAGGAGGTAGTACGAGAGGGATGCATTGGAAATCATGGGACAAATTGTGTTTAGATAAAGAGGATGGGGGTCTGGGTTTCAAAGACCTGGAAGATTTTAATACGGCAATGTTGGGAAAACAATTATAACGCCTCATACAGAAACCAAACTCTTTGTTTTCTCGCGTCTTTGAGGGTCGGTACTATAGGAATGGCTCACCTTTAGACACGATTAGATCATATTCTCCATCGTATGGATGGAGAAGTATGATTTCTGTTAGATCTCTGATTAGCAAAAGACTTATCAAACGGGTGGGAACAGGTTCATCCATCTATGTATGGAATGATCCATGGCTCCAATCACTCGCCCGAGACCATCAAATAGAAAACAACAAAACATGTTTCCGGATATGACAGTGGATTTTCTCATCAACACAGATTCGCGAAGTTGGAATATGGCGGCTGTTCGAGCATTAGTACATCCCTAGGATGTGAAAATAATTGAAAGCATCCCTCTTAGTAGAATGCAGTTAGAAGATAGGGATGGACGACACTTTACCAAGAATGGAAAATATACGGTCAAGTCAGGCTATCAGGTTGAATGGGTCTATCCGGACAGGGGAAGTCAGATTGTGATTCAAGGACCTACGGTGGATGCCTTGGAGGCTCACTACTGGAAAATTCAGTGCCCACCTAAGATAAAGCATTTTTGTGGCAATTATTATCGGGATGCATCGCTGTCAAGAAAAATTTACAGGCCAGAGGACTCAATGGGGATTTGGGATGCGACAGGTGTAGTGCTGAGAAGGAAGCAATAAATCATGTATTTTCTGAATGTCTTCCAGCGCGCCAAATTTGGGCACTGTCCAAGATTCCTTCCAATTCAATATTTTTTCCAATGGGCTCCCTGTTTGCCAATATGGATTATCTATTTTGGTGGGTTACACCAAAAATGAAAGATCATCATTTTGCATGGATTTTGTGGTACATTTGGAAAGCGCGTAATAGCAAATTTTTTAGTAATTTGGACATTGATCCAAAAGACACACACAGTTTGGCAGAAACAGAAGAGATCCTAGGGAAAGAAACACAAGTGAAGAGATCTCCGAGCGTAACACAACAAACTGAACCACCAATTTTACCGGTCATCCTGGGACGCTGGTGTTTTGTTGATGGTTCATGGAAAGCGAATGATTGTTTTTCTGGACAGGGATGGTATAGTACTCTTGAGGGTTCGTTGGATTAATGGGTGCACGGAACGTTAGAGCCAGCATCTCCCCTTTCATTCTGAAGTGGATGCACTTATATGGACAATGGAAAGTATGAGGAATTTACGTCAATATAGCGTCACTTTTGCAATAGACTGTTCTCAATTGGTGAAGATGGTGTCAGAACCAGAAGAATTGCCAGAATTTACAAGTTATCTACAAGATATCAAGATGCTTCAAGGGTGTTTCACCATCTCGACAATAATCTATGTACCAAGAACACTGAACTCAAAGGCGGACAGTCTAGCACGAAGTGTCAGAACACAACCGTCTTTCGTTGTTCACATGGATACAGAGCTACGAGTTTGGTTCGCAGAGTCTATATGAGTCTGTTTTATTTGATGTCAAAAAAAAATTATTTTAAAATATCATAACACTATATAGTTTAACAAGGTATATATATTATAATTTTTCATTATTAAAATTATCTGATTTCTTAATAACTCTTTTATTATTTAATTTTCTGTTTTTCTGTTTGTGGAACTTAATATAGCCTTAGTAAAAATACTTAAGAAAATCTAAATCGTCATTTTCAAAATTATTTAATAAATTTCAGTTTGTCATCCAATCAAATTATTTATAATTTATAAAATATTTTAGTTATTTTAATATTGATGTGTGTTAATAAGCTTTAAAAACATTATTTGTTACTTATGTATGTAACTTCTATTGATTATTGGTTTATTTTCTAATATTTTTTTTTAAGAATCAAAGTATAATTTGATAAGTATTATGAAACTAAATGCACATTTAAGCAAAAATTAAACTAATTTAATTTGCTTAATTATAATAAAAAATATACTTCAGTTGAATTTGAAAATATATAGTTTGAATTTAAAAATATGTAGTTTGAATTTAAATATATATATATATATATATATATATATATATATATATATCAAAATACTCACAACATGAGTGACTCGACTAATCCAACTTATATCTAAAATCAATAAATTTAACTACAATAAGAATATATAATTTATTTATTTTCTAAGAATAAAAATATTTAATAATAATTTATTTATTTTATAATATAAATTATAGGATGAATTAAAACATTAACAAATGAAAAATAAAATATGCACTCACTGTTTCAATTTAATTCTTTTGAAAATTTATATATATGCATAAAACTTTAGAATATTATTACTATTATTATATTAATTTATGTAACTTGGAATCATCCATTTAGTGTATATTTTTTCATTCTAAACTTTTTTTTTGTGAACAAACGTATACTATAAAATCTCAATGAGCATCAACGTTTATAAGCAAAGCATAGGATCCCGGAGACATGCTCGACAGTCGAGCGAAAGTAGAAAGCAATACAGTAAATCAAAAGATAAAGCCTATAAGGGGCACCCATTGCTCAACAATGTGAAGAATCCCATGGGGAAGTTTCATATTAATCCCTAAAGCGATTGTTCGAGAGAGAATTTATAGTCAAAAACAATGTTGATATATCCATTCTAAACTCAATATATCTTAAGTTATACATAATCTTATATTTATATTTCTAAGACAACAACCAACCTAAATGCAAATAAGACAATCCATCAAAAACTTAATATATTTAAAATAAATTATATTATAGTTAAATTCATAGAAATAGACGGAATCTATGTCCAAATGATAACTAAATCAACTATAAAAACAATAAAACCGACCATATATAACATATTTAAAACCCTATATATAATTAAATTAATATAATATCATTAATATAAATTATACATAAAAACTATGAAAAATTAAAAATTTAATATTAATCTATTATTATAGTATATTTATTTATAAATATTTATGTATGTGCATGACACGGAAAAATCACCTAGTAACAAGGTATAAGATAGTATTTTCTCTTTTGTATTTTATTCTTAAAAAAAATCTAACTACATTAAAATCCAAATTAGCTTTTTAAACACATTCTTACATTGAATAACACTTGAAATCACAAAACCAATAACATCATATTTGAACCAATAACACTAGTTTTGACTGATTTTCAAATCTATAGAAATACAAACCAATAACACCTCCTTAAGACTTCTTGCAGTGATCATATGTAATTCATATAATATTCTAAAATATGAAACCAACATTATCAAAATATTTTTTCTATCTTATGTGTACATACATATAAATATTTAGCTCAATAACCATAGACAAAAGATATATTAGGTGTCTGACCATGTACGATTTTCATAGCAAACAGTATATTAAATTGCCAGTAATACCACTATGAGAAAGAAAGACAAAGGCTGAGACCGTGTCACGTTACTTAGTATAATAATAAAAATTTATTGAGGCGCTATAGTCAACAGATACAAACATCCATTCGATGCAAAAAATCACCTATATAAACAATTGTTAATATAAATATCTTGTAGGATCAATCTTAAACCATTCATTTAATACAAATATCTTGTACATGCAATTAGCTCATTGTTCTTATCTCTAAAGACTTCTCCACAAATGACCAGATCCAATTTTGTTTTTCATAATTATATAAATTAAACCAGTCCGCGAAAATGAGAGTTCGAGATGATACAATTTTAGTTGACCGGCCTGAAACAGTGACCCAAGATTATGAAGAGAGATAATACAACAAAAAAGTGAAAACAACTCGCTAATAGGATCAGCATGGGTGAAAAGACCGCGGAGGAAGTTGAGCTTCATGCTCTCATGACCACCAGCGGAGATTCCGGTGAAAACCGTAAGTTCACAAATCCATGTATCCAAACTTGATCGTAGATCCATCGATTGTTGTCGATACATACACCGTCGGAGAAGCCCCGCGGACACAGATGCCGAAGTCGATGGACCTACTTCCAAAAACTTAGTCGCCACATATCAAACCTTGCATCGACGCTGATTCCAAGTCTGAGGAGTCCACACACGTCTTTACCAACGAAACAGAGGCGGGAGAATGCCACACGGAGCGGGGACAGAGCTCGAGGAAGCGCCATCCCCATGGCCGTAGTGACAACGACTACATCCCTTACATAACCGATACAAACCCTAAGTTTTAATGTCTAATCAGTAGCCAAGGGTTCCGAGAAGATACCAGGACCACCGAGTCATCGTGGAGGTCCACATACCATGAGACTTTGCCAGTACACCGAGGAGAGAGGAAAAGTAGCCCAAGATAGTAAAGGTAAGATATCTGGTTTTCAAAAACAAAATCTAGATAAAATCTGATGTATAACCCGGTTACATATATGCGAAACCGGATGAGTAGCATGTTGAGTAAAAACAGGTGGTGATTATTATATTGTGAATAAATGATTTTATAGTTCTGAAACCGGTAATGAAAATCATGTGTGCAATTCTATATGTTTGAATATAAGTATTGGTCGATTTAATAACAATCTAATTAAAAACCGGTTATATAGCATTAAATATTAGTAATTTGATATATTTTACACCAGATATAGCATTGAAACCGGTTTTCTTTTTCCAGAATCTGGCAGAAGGCAAGTCTATTAGACGCAAGAGACCAAATCCGTCGTTTTAAGAGAGAACCAAAGCGTTGAAAAAGGCTTTGTGAGAAGTTAGGGAGGCTATCACTTCACTTAGAACCAAGTTCAAACACTGTTCCAGCAGGAAAGTGGAGCCAATGGGAAGGCCGTTCGTCGTATGTTTGCTCTGACATAGTGTGGATTTCTAATCGTGACCGTTACAATCGTGCTTTTCACTAAAAACTTAATGTCTTTATGTCTTTAATTTCTTCCGAATTGTTGTTTATGGCCGGTTAGGTGGGATAATAAAAAGACTCATTACTGTTGCTGTTTATGGTGTCATGAAGAGTAGATTTAGCCACCGGTATAAATTGTTAATGAAACACGTTAAAATTCAAATTGCAAATCTCATAAAAAAGACTTTGGTTATGTTTTTTTTATCAAACACTCTGATTATGTTTTATCTTATAAATTAGTTAATAAAACTGTAAGATTTAATTTGCAAATAACTATACCAGAAATACACCGTTGCATCTAATCTTAAAATAATAGTGGCCCACTAGATCGGCAAGTTCTGACTCTATCTCCTGACGCCATGCCATTGAGACTTACTTTACCAGTGCTTTTCAGACCATAGGCCATCAAGTCGTTTGCTTAGGGTTATTATTGTCATGTATTTTGCACTGTATAATCAGTTGTTTAAATACAAAAATATTGTGTGTAATTAAACTTTCGTTTTACGTTATAGAACGCAATAACTCTATAAAATATAAATAAAATAGAATATAATAAATGATATCGCATATTAATAAAATTAATTAAATGTTCTAATAATACTATATTATGTATGTATAAATTAAAAAATAAAATAGAACAAAAATGGTTCATATACCGATGTGAAACATCCACTTAAAATTTGTCAATCAAGAAAATAGTAACAAAAAGTGTGTGTTTCATTTTTTAAGAAAATCTGACCACAAATTTTTTATTTTGTGAAGAAAACCAAGAACCACTAATAACAGTAACCATCCTTCATATTTGGAATGGTACAAGTGGTTCTTTTTCTTTAATATGTAATATATTATTTAATTTATAATAAATTTATATTATATACTTCAGTAAGATTATATAATTCAGTATCATTTATTATAGTTAAAAATATATTTTAGTTCATCATTTTACTAATATGCACTTTCAATTTATTTATGTTTAAGTTTATCATTGTTTTATATGTTAAATTCATCATCGATTACATATTTTAATTAAAATATTTTTTATATATTAAATATATATATATAGATATTATTATTTATTATATTTATGTTGATATTCTTATACAAAACATTAAGTAGTTTTCTAGAGTAAAAGAATACTATTTCACCAAAGTTATAATTGTTTTTTATAGCCAAAAATTAAAAAAATATATATCTAATTTTGTAGTTCAAAATAATTATATATATATGTTTAAATTGACTTTATATTATATTTTGATAAATTTTATATTTATTGAATTTATAATTATTTTATTAGATAATTATTTTAATTATGAAAAATAAGTAGTGATATAAAATTTTATATTAAATATCATAATCTTTTAATGTTGCATAAAGCTTTTTATTCAAAATGTTCATTATCTATTTTAATATTATTTGAATTAATAAAACCAATACATATAAACATATGTTTTAGTAAACATTGTAGTTTACTAAAACACAATTTGTAATTTATTCAATGTATTTAAAATTATAATTTTATAATTCAAATATATCTGGAATTTTGAAATTTACATATATAATAACTTAACTTGTACAATATGCTATAACATTTATGTATGTATTCAGTTTGTATAATTATAATGTACATAAAAACTAAAGCATATGAGTAAATAATAAATTAATTTTAAATTAATATAAATTCTAAAAATACTTATATAAATTATTATTATTATTATATAAATTTAGTATTTATCACATTTATATATTATTAACAATACTTTTCTATAATGAAAATAATTAATAATATAAGATTTTGTATATTATAACTTATATAGTATCTTGGACTGTTTTCTATTCATTTTCACTATTCAAAAATATATTTTTGACCGTTAAATCCAACTGAATCATACTTACACTGCTAAATCTGATTAGATTCACAATGTTTGATCTGTTTTTCTCAGTCGGAAACAAAAAGTTGTTGCTTATGCGTTTTTTTATTATGTAGTTCTTGCTAATGTAACATATAACAAGAGAGTCAAGTCAGAGATAATAAATTCGATTCAAAAACTAATTCTGTTTTTTTTGTCAACTTCAAAAACTGATTCCACTTGCATTAATTTAAAGATGGTATCACTTCTTATATCAATATAGTAATTAAACGTTTTCGTGAAATGCAACGACAACAAGGTTATAAAAGAGAAAGAAGCGACGAAAAGAAGAAACTTCTGGAAAAGGAACGGAACCCACATACGCTCTTCTCGCACATTCCCAGACTCTTTCCTTGTGTAGACCCCTCACTTGCTAATTCCTATTCTACCCTTTTATTTATTTTTATCTCATTTTTTACTTCCCTTCTGGAACTTCCGATCTGCTGTCTCTCATCTCTCTCATTTCTCTCCACTTTTCTCCTTCTTATCATTCCGTATTTGCGAGAACCTTCTAGAACTTCTTAACACAAGAACACACACACACACACACTCTCTCTCACACGTTTGAGATCCGTACGGACTCCTTCTGGATTAGGGCATTCTCGTTTTTGGTTGGTAAAAAACTGAAAAGATTGCGTTAAGACAGAAAGTTATCTTTGAGTCTTCTTCCAGTTGTGTCTGTAATTAAGAGCACATGCTTAAAAGTCTCTTCAAGCAACAACAAGAACTAAATTAAATCAGATCTATTTGCTCTTTATTAATCGACGGTTTTTAAGTCATGCCGGGGGAACAAACCGGAGAAACTACGACAGTCGCCGGAGTTGGCGGCGGCGGAGGAAATGGTGGTTGTAGCGCCGGAAATAGTGACGGAAGCAGTGGCGGCGGCGGTGGTGGTGGAGGGGCGGATTCACAGAGGTCTATACCGACACCGTTTTTAACGAAAACGTACCAGCTTGTGGACGATCCGGTTTACGACGAATTGATTTCGTGGAACGAAGACGGTTCAACATTCATCGTGTGGAAACCAGCAGAGTTCGCGAGAGATCTTCTCCCGAAATACTTCAAACACAACAACTTCTCCAGTTTCGTCCGTCAGCTCAACACTTACGTGAGTGTTCTCTTTTCCAACTTTTTTTTTCTGAATCTTATTACCGGTTTAGTATTTGGTTTGACTCGTTTTAATAATACGGTTTAGGGATTTCGAAAAGTGGTTCCGGACCGTTGGGAGTTCTCTAATGATTGTTTCCGGAGAGGTGAGAAGACTCTGCTTCGTGATATTCAACGCCGGAAAATCTCTCAGCCGGCTATTGCCGCTGCCGCCGCCGCCGCTTCTGCAGCAGCTGTTCCGGTGTTAGCTCAGGTTGTCTCACCGTCAAATTCTGGAGAAGAGCAGGTGATTTCGTCTAACTCGTCGCCTGCGGGTACAGGAGGTGGAGGAGGAGGATCGGTTGGTGTGGTGGCTCTGCAGAGGACGAGGAGCTGCACCACTGCGCCGGAGCTGATGGAGGAGAACGAGCGGTTGAGGAAGGAGAATGTGCAGTTGAGTCAAGAGCTGACGAAGCTTAAAGGGTTGTATTCGAATATCTACAAGCTGATGTCGAACTTCACGTCGGGTGGAGCGGATTGTGCCAAACCGTTAGATCTAATGCCGCAGGGACAAGAAGGCATAGAAACTGGGGTTGGTCTGAAGCTCGATGAGGGTTTGAATCCGAGGTTGTTTGGAGTTTCGATTGGGGTGAAGCGAGCTAGAAGAGACGATGAGGTGGGTGCTGCAGAGGAAGAGGATGACGAGAGACGAGAAGCGGGTACGCAAGAGGAAGATCAAGGTTCTGATAATAAGTCAGAGCCAATGGAAGAGGAGAATAACTCTGGTGATCACAATGGGCCATGGCTTGAACTTGGAAAATGCGTGGGAAAGTGACGCAAAAGGCAAAGCCATTGCAATGACTGGGAGTAATCTTTGGTCATAAGAGCAAAGACTCTGAACGTTTTGGGTGTGTAGTGGGTAACAATACACAGATCCTACTACCATCCTGATGTTGCTTCTTGATGGAACTGAAAATATTCAGGCTCGTTTGGCTCCACTGGGTGGAGGTGTTTGGCACGACATAAGATAACACATGCAGATTCAAAGTTGGATCTCCATAGTTTTTGGTTAAAGTCCTCTCATGTAATAGTCAAATGTGTTTTATGTGTTACTTCGATGATTATGATGATGATGATGATGATGATGATGATGATGATGATGATGATGGTGATGATGATGAAAATTTTGTATTCTAGATTGGAAGATAGTTCAAGTTCGTTTCTGTTATAGTTTCTGATATTTCCATATTGATCAGCTCGCTGCAGTCATTAGTATATATGTATTAGCATTCAACTCTGATGTCTCAGAGCTTGTTGCATATAACAAGAAAGACGTTTCAGTATCTCAGATGGTCTGTGGAAGAAAGCGTCACTATCGTTGTTGCTATTATAACTAATTGACTATATAATGTGTGCAAGTATACTAGAGCTTCAATAGAAACCTTAGAATATTACACAGACGTTCACCTAGCGACCATTGCTTCCTTGGATCAAAGACTACAAAATCAATTCTGAAGCGTGATTGGTTGAACTGTGTTTTCTTGTCTCCTCTTCTTTTTCCTGTAGTAACCAAAGTAGTTGTTGGTTTGGTGTTCATGATAGGATTTTATTCTTTCCGTTAGCACACTTCATTCTTTGTGAAGCTTGTTTCAGCTTTGACAGCTTTGTTTTGTTTTTGGAACCCAAACCTTCATCATAGTGTTAAACAACTTTCTTTAAACTTTGTCTGGGTGAACTAGGGATGTAAAATGAAGAATACTATCACAAAAGCTGAAACAAAAAAAAAGTAATGGATGGATGAATAGATGATTGACTCTTTTTTTCTTTTGTGCACAAACTTATATTATAAAAGTTTAAAAAGTATCAACGTTTACAAACCAAACAGAAGATCCCAGAGACATGCTCGACGGAAGAGCATAAATAGAAAACATTACAGTATATCAAAAGATATAGATGTTGAGAGGCGAAGTCATGCTCAACAGTATGAAAAAACATATGAGAAAGCTTCAACTTTGTCCCAAAGGCGATTGTCGAATAAAACGACGATAATTGCTTTTTTCTATTCGAAGAAATAAAACTACTCAATCCAAATGGTCTAAAACATTATCCGGCGGATCGATCCAGAGGCACTTTGGGCGAGGAACAAGTTCTAGCAAGCTCAGACTTCCCTTATGCGGATTGTACCTGCTTATATCAAAAGAGTAAGAGAGACAACAACACACGCGTCTGTCATCAAGCCTTAAGGAGTAGAGATTGTTCCTCATCAATGGAAGATTAGTCCTCAACTCAGTGTGATAAGAACTGAAGAAGATTGTGAAGCCATCAAGCTCAGTACTAGACATCTCCTCCCATTTCAAAGAGCCTTGTTTATACACCACTGGCTTCTCCTTGCCGCAAGTAAACACGAGAAACAACTCTTCTTCCTTCTCTGCCAAGAAAGTTTCTTTCTTCCCCTCCCATGTCTTGGAAGAAGGGAGAAAGGAGTACAAGTAATATGCATCCTCATGACAAACCCATGTCCTGGAAGATGGGTGAAAGGAGTACAAGTAACCTCCACCCACGGTAAAGCAGTAGAATCGATCAACGAGATAGACAAGCTTGCTCTGCATATAACAGATTATAGCAGCAGGGAAGACACTAGTGATCCACTCAGTTTTTCCAGGATGGCAAGTACTGATCGTGACACAATGCTTCACCTTATAGTTTAACACTACCACAACACAATCTTCAGATGTAGGAGTACATGAGAATGCAATCTCATTAAAAGGCAACGCAAACTTAGGCAAGCTTATTCGCTCGCGAGTAAACGGGTTGAAGAAAAACATGTCATTTGAGTTAGGTTTGTGCATAAGTAACCAGCCGTGTGTTGAATAACACACGGTTGATTCAGCTAG
Organism: Diplotaxis tenuifolia; assembly: GCA_014822095.1. Taxonomy (NCBI): domain Eukaryota; kingdom Viridiplantae; phylum Streptophyta; class Magnoliopsida; order Brassicales; family Brassicaceae; genus Diplotaxis; species Diplotaxis tenuifolia. Next base: position 16,960 of record JABAYD010017202.1, read on the forward strand.
CTCTGGAAGATTCAAAGTGTACGACTTGGACTGTACCGGATCATAGAGCTCAAACAAACTGCTCCAGTTAGAGAAACTCAGAAGCCAAGGATGCTTTGCCACTACCCGGGTGGATACCGCAGCTTCACACCATGACTTGCAAACAGCTGATGCGAAGATGTTATCTTTTAAGTTAAGACGAGACATTATTACTTCCAAAAGGCTTGAGGGAAGGTCGGAGAAACTTGGATTCATTGCCTCTTCGCTCTGAGTTGTGGATCTACAGAACAACAACAAATGAAATTCAAAGTTTGAGACTTTATCAAATATGTTTCAAAAATGTATTAATATCATACAAAAGATGAACGTAAAATTCGAAATTCCGATAAGGATTCAAAGCAGTTTTCTCAGGAAGGATGAAAAAGCTCAATCGAACTTTGTCATGTCCAGTACAACTGAATGTTATAGTTCGTAGAAATGGTTGAGAGAGACGAACCTTTTACAGGTGGTTGAAGACGGAGAAGGTGACGCCATGGACGGAGACCGCGATGGTGTTTAACGGTGACACGGTGGTCGTCACTGGTGGGTTACTGAGGAATTCTAGGGTTTGTTAATACATAGGTAGGTACGGTCGTTTCGTTTTTTTTTTTTTTTTTTTGTGAATGGTTTTTCTCTGGTCTGAGGCTCGAGTAGATATCTAAAAATATTAAATTTGATAAATCTGCTTATTTTCATGAGTACTAGGTGTTTGCCTTCATTATGAAGAAATAAAAAAAATTAAATAAAATTTAAAGTAAATTAAAATTAAACAAAAATAAAATGAAATTTTGTTCATTTTTAGATTTTATCATTTGCTTACAATAATATCTTTTAATTATATGTAAAAATTCAGCATAAAATAAATAATTCTATTTAAATATATATTTATATATTAAAATTATAATCTTAAGAATATTTTATCTATTTATTTTTATCAAAGTATATTAGATAAAACTATATAAAGTTAAAATCAAATTATGTTAGGTATATGATTATAAAAATATAAAACTAAAGAAATTTTCTTTTAAACTGCATAAATTTTGAATATTTTTTATTAATAAAAATAAAAACTATAAAATTAAAATTAAATAATATCTCAAACATGTTAAAGTATTATTATATTATATTTTTATTGTTAAATTAGTTAATTTTATAATAGGATATATTAGTTAATTTTATTTTATGTTGTAAAATAAATGTAGAAAAAGAATTTTTTTTATCACTTATAAATATCAAAAATTAATTTAGAATATTGAAAAATTTTTGTATCAAGTTAAGTGATATGACATATAATAAAAACAATATTTAAATTTAAATATCTAAGTATTTAAATTTATAATGTGAATGATAAAATTAATTCTTTAGAGACAAAATAATTTAAAAATAAAACATCAAATTTTAATATATTTTTTAAGTAAAAAAAATAAACTAACAAAATAAATAATATCAATTAGTTTTGGTTCTCACGATCATCCTTCAATTCATTTTACTCAATTGTTATAGTAAAATCTTCGTCAAAATCTAAAAACCATAAATAAAATAGTTTAGTTGTTATTATATATGATTAAAAAATACTAAAAAGAAAATATTTAAAACTTAGATACATTTACATACATTTATTTCATCATGATTTCATAAAACAAAAAGTTTACAAAAACAAATAAGCTTGATAATGTTTTTTTAATAATTTATCTATAATTGTAATATATTTATTTTAGTATTTTTACTATCATGTTTTTTTTTGGAAACATAACTAATTTGTTTTTTCTTCTAAATATAATTATCTATATGTAATAGTTTAGAGGAATTCCTTTTGGTAACATCTTTTAATTTATTTTTACAAAAGAGTCTTTAAATTAAAATAGAAAATGACCAAAATAGAATTTATTGAAAGGTAAATATAATCATAGCTTCATACAAAGTTCAAAAATATATATTAATCAATTATTGTAATTTATTTTTATTTTTAATTATTTATGTGTTCATACACGAAAAAATCATGTAGGACCAATAATTTATCAATATCGAGTAGATATTCCCATTTGTTTTGAGAGTTTCTCATAAACTTTTTATTCTCTCCGTAAGAGAGTTATCTCGGTGTCTCTCCTCTTTTTCTTTTTTTTTTGAGCTTATTTGTGAACTTGCTATGTTTTGAGTATAACACTTTCATAGCACATTGTTATAGCTCGTTTTACCGAACTACTGTCGTTGATGAGGGTAATATTTTTTAATTATAGAACAACATTAGATAAATGCTATGATAGAGTTTATGTAAGCGGGAACCTAAAATTAGCTTTTACGCGAAACACTTAGTGAAAATTAGCTTTTCCCTCACTCTCATCGGGGTTCCCTCTCATCTCTCTCATTTTCCCTCTTTCTCTATTGAACCGTAAATGAAATCCCTATTGATTCTCTCTCGAAAAAAAATCTGGAAACCAATTAGCTCGAGAACCAATCTCTATCAACCTCCATCTCGAAAACCCTAAACGAAATCCGCCTCATTTCCCAACTCGAAACCAATCCTCGCCGCTTCTCCCATCCTCGCCGCTTCTCCCATTCTCTCAAACAGTTCTTCGATTCAGATCCGGTTGTACATCTCGAAGGTATTGGAAGTCCTAATTTTGAGTTGAAATCGATTTACATAATCTCGAATTTATTATTTTACTTTTTGAGTTCTCGGTTGCTTTGAGTTCTTATTTGCTTTGAGTTCTTGGTTGCTTTGAGTTCTTGTTTGGTATTGTTATATGCTATGAATTATTTTGAGATTGTTTTGGATTTTATGTATCGTTATATGCTCTGAGGACAACTTGACATCACATTTTTGTTACGAAAAACTTTTAACTTAGGTTCGAACACAGTACGATGGACAAAGCTTGGGTACATCTAAGCAGGTACTGATCTTAAGCATATATATTTTAGTTTTCATTTGGTGCATCTCACTAACATGTTTCTTTTGTTTTCATTTTGATTGTTAATGGAAGAGTTGATCCTGGATATGAGAGAGGGGCTTCACAGTTTGTCTGGGATGTGGCTTCAGCTATGGGAGGGATTGGTATGATTATATGCCCGTGCATAGACTGCCGTAACATTGATCATCATTCAGCAAGTGTTGTAGTTCACCATCTAGTTACCAGGAGAATGGAGGAGGGTTATAAGATGCGGAGTGATTGGTATCTACATGGAGAAGTGAACTCAGAGCTTGTAGGTGAAAGTAGATAAACTGAATGGAATGATGAGATCTTTGGGCTGTACAGAGCTGCTGAGTTTTTTGATGAAGAGTTAGCTGAGACGGGAGATTTATTTGAAGCTACAGAGGGAGACGACAAGAAAGAAGATGAGTTTTTGGCAAAGTTAGCTGAGGCTGAAACACCCCTGTATCCGAGCTGTGTCAACCATAGTAAGCTCTCTGCAATTGTTTCATTATTTCGACTGAAGACTCAGAATGGGTGGTCTGACAAGAGCTTCAATGATCTGCTAGAGACATTGCCGGAGATGTTACCAGAGGATAATGTGCTTCACACATCATTGTATGACGTGAAGAAATTTCTGAAATCCTTCGACATGGGTTAAGAGAAGATTCATGCATGTATTAATGACTGATGTCTGTTCAGAAAGAGGTTCGTGAAGCTTGAGAAGTGTCCAAAGTGTAAGGCTTCGAGATGGAAGACAAATATGCATACTGGTGAGAAGAAGAGGGGCGTCCCACTGAAGGTATTACGTTATTTTCCTATAATTCCTAGACTGAAGAGAATGTTCCGTTCGGAGGAAATGGCTAAGGATTTACGGTGGCGCTCTATGAACAAAAGCAGTGATGGTAAGCTTCGTCACCCTGTTGATTCAGTGACATGGGATCAGATGGATGCTAAATACCCAACGTTTGCAGCTGAAGCAAGGAACATCAGGCTTAGACTTTCAACAGATGGATTCAATCCATTCAACATGAAGAACTCGATGTACAGTTGCTGGCATGTTTTACTGGTAAACTACAACTTGCCACCTGACTTATGCATGAAGAAGGAGAACATCATGCTCTCATTGTTGATTCCTGGTCCACAGCAGCCTGGTAATAGTATAGATGTATACTTAGAACCCCTCATTGAGGATCTGAACAGCCTGTGGAGCATTGGGGAGTTAACATTCGACGCTCTGACTCGATCAACATTTACTATTAAGGCAACACTGCTCTGGACAATGAGTGATTTTCCGGCTTACGGGAATCTTGCAGGCTGCAAAGTAAAGGGTAAAATGGGGTGTCCGTTATGTGGGAAAAAGACATATAGCATGTGGCTAAAGTTCAGCAGAAAACATGTGTACATGTACCATAGGAAGGGTCTCCCACCAGGTCATCGTTTCCGGGGAAAGAAAAGATGGTTTGATGGCAAAGCTGAACAAGGAAGAAGAGGAAGAATACAGACTAAGCGTGACATTTCTCAACACCTTAGAAATTTCAAGAATGATTTTGGAAATTTCAAAGGATCTGCAAGAAAGAGAAAAAGGGTTCAGTGTGCTGATAATAAAGGCTCTGATAGTGAGGCTTTATCGAGTGAATCAGAGGAAGAAGAAGAAGAAGAAGAAGTAGAAGTAGATGAAGATGAGTTATCTAGATGGAAGAAGAGGTCAATCTTCTTCAAGCTACCTTACTAGGAGGTAAGAAACTTATCTCTTTTCCTTAAATGGTTTTCTGTTCCAACTGCCTTTTGATTAATTTTTTTTTGTCTTTTGTTTATGGTTGAGTAGGAACTTCCGGTGATGCACAACTTAGATGTTATGCATGTGGAGAAAAATGTGGCTGCAAGTCTAGTGTCAACTTTGTTGCACTGTGGTAAATCAAAGGATGGTCTTGCAGCTCGTAAAGATCTCCAGGAGCTTGGTATTAGGCCAGAGTTGCACCCTAGAGTTCAGGGTAAACGCCCATATCTTCCTCCAACACCGTGGTCGTTGTCCAAGGCAGAGAAGAAGATCTTTTGCAGGCGTCTATTAGACTTCAAAGGGCCAGATGAATATTGTTCTAACATCTCAAGAGGTGTCTCGTTAGATGAGTGTAAAGTCACAGGGTTGAAATCACATGACTACCATGTGTTGATGCAACAACTTCTGCCCATTGCACTGAAAGGTTTTTTACCAAAAGGACCGAGGCTTGCAGTGTTTAGGTTATGCGCATTCTTTAATCTGCTGTGTCAGAGAGTTATTGATAGGGAGAAGCTTTTGGTCATGGAAGCTGAGATTGTTGAGACTATGTGCTTGTTTGAAAGATTCTTTCCTCCAAGCTTCTTTGATATCATGCTCCATTTGACTGTCCATCTTGGAAGAGAAGCCCGGCTTGGTGGACCAGTACATTTTAGATGGATGTACCCATTTGAAAGGTAAGATATATATGACTAATTTTAACATATAAATTTCTTTTGAATTGAGTTTCTATCTGCTCTGAATTTTAATTTGTCACTTGTTTCAGGTATATGAAAGTCCTTAAAGACTTTGTAAGGAATCCTGCAAGACCAGAGGGATGCATTGCTGAGTGCTATCTAGCTGAGGAATGTATCAGGTTTTGTAATGAATTTTTGAAGAAGACTACAAATGTCCAGCAGAAAGTAGATAGAAACATGGAGTTCGAGAACAATTATGTCTTAGAGAGTCGTCCAATATCCGGAGGCACTTCAGTTACTCTCAGTGAAACAGAAAAAAAGATTGCTCATCTTGCTATCATCCAAAACATGGCTCTCGTCGAACCTTGTGTAGAGTAAGTACAATATTTTACTCTTTCATTAATTCGTTAACAGTAACTAACATATTGTTTGTTTTCAATATTGAAGTGAACATCTACAACATTTGCAAGACAGTGATGGAAAATGCCGTCGATATGCATCAACCTTACAGAGTATGCATACAAAGAATTTTGCAAGCTGGCTAAAAGAACAGGTACTGATTTATACTGAAGATTCCTCTTCTTAATTTACTGTATTGGTGTTTGACTTGTTTTTAATTTATCAGGTGCCTCTTGATTCTACAGCACATGATGAAACACTTAAGTGGATAGCTTATGGTCCAAGATGTACTGCAAGGTCATATACAAGATTCATAGTTAATGGGCAGAGATTTCACACTATATCTGTTGATAGGAAGAGTCAAAACAGTGGGGTTTATTACGAGGCAACATCAGTTTGTAGATCAAGTGCCAAAGATACATCACAGGTCGTTGATTTGGTTTCCTACTACGGCAGAGTAACTGACATCATTTTGGTAGACTATAACATCTTTTATGTTCCTCTGTTCCGGTGTCAATGGTTCGTAAAGGGTAATGGAGTGAAGATTGAAGATGGTTTTACACTTGTTAACATGAATCATAGCCAAGCCTCCTTTACAAGTGACCCCTACATACTAGCATCTCAAGCGAAGCAAGTCTTCTACTCTAGGGAAGATGAGTCTTCGAATTGGTATATAGTCATGAGAGGTCCTTCCAGAAGATACAGTAAGGAAGAGACTCAAGAGGGAACTGCAGACATTGGACCATTGCCATCAAATATAGACATGGATGCTGAGATTGATGAAGCTGAGAATGCCAGAAGTGATGCTGAAGGCATTTATGTGTAACATGTATCCTTATTGTTCGTGTGTGTCATGTTTGCTTGGTCATTGACTCGTTGTTGGTTTGTGGTCTGTTTGCTTGGTCCTTGTGTATTTGTTGGTGTGTCTTGTATGGTTTCTGTTTATGTAAGAGTGAACTCATGAATTTTAATATTTTGTTTCAGGTAAATTGAGATGGGGCGTCCAAAGGGCAGCAAACGCGGAAGGAAACCAACAAACAAGAAGAAGAAAAAAGATCAAGATGTCGAGGTTGAGTTCATATGTACTGTAAAGAAAAAAAGACCAAACTCCAGCAACTGTAGAGGAACAAGTCGAGGAACAAGTCGGGGAAGAAGACCAAGCTCCAGCCCATGTAGAGGAACAAGATCAATCTGAGGAACATGAAACTCAACAAGAGCAATCCGATGGACATGAATCTGAACAACGACAATCCGAGGAACATGTATTGGAACAAGAGGAAGCTGCTGATGTGCTAGAAGCAAGCATGATGCCGATGTGCCTCAAAGGTGAGATCGAACATACTGAGGGACCAATAGCTTCAAGTTCTCGTAAGAGAAAGCGTGGACCAACAATGATGAGAGACCTAGCTAAAGATCCAAATAGCAGAGTTCATGTGGATTTCACATTCATGGGAGAAGCATATGGTCCTGGATCAGTCAAGTTGTCGTCATATTTAGGTCCATTGGTTAGGGAGCACGTGCCTGTTACTTTAGAAAGTTGGAAACATCTCACTAAAGAAGTGAAGACAGTGGTCTGGAAATCAGTCCAGGTAACACTTTCTTGACAATGTGAACACGTATCTATCTAGCCTTTCAAAGAATAAAGCTTAATTATTTGCTTACTATGTGAGTGCAGGCAAGGTTTGAGGTTGATGAGGACTACCAAAGGGTTTCAGTTCTGAAGAAGATGGGGGGATTATGGAGAGCATCCAAGTCACGCCTAGTTACACAAATTAATCAATTAGATAATAACCAACAGAGGATGCAGCTGAGGCCTAAGAATGTTCCTCCTATTGAGTGGCGCCAATTTGTTAAACTGAAAACTAGCAAAGAATTCAAGGTATGCAATTCAACTAAAGCATAAGAATGTTCTCTAAACATGCATTGGATTACACATTTGATTACATATTGTCAACCATTTGATAGGTTCTGAGTGATAGCTACAAGGATAGGAGACGCAAACAGATTCCTCACACATGTAGTCGGAAGGGAATGGTTAGACTAGCAGAAGAGATGGTAATTAAACATACTACATATTTTTTTGGCATTCTACATATTAACTAGACAAGTCTGTTGACATATTATTTTGCCATAGAAAAATAGTTCTGAAGACCCGTCTGGAGTGTCAAGGCTTAAAATCTGGGTGAATTCACGTACAAGGAAAGATGGAACACCAGTCAACACAAATGCCGCTGAGAAGATTGTGAGTTTAACCCATTTTCTGATCCTATAAAAACAAAATTCTAATTTCCCTGATCTTTTTTTTGTTAATTTCTCTACAGCAAAAGGCAGCTGCGATAGTTAATGGTGCTAATCAGACTGCTAAAAATGTACATAAAGATACACTCATCCAGGTCTTAGGACCTGATAATCATGGTCGAATGAGAGCAATGGGGAGAAATATTAGTAAGACGAAATTAGCTTGCTTCAATGTCAACCACAAGTATATCTCTGAGATGCAAGAGAAGCAAATTCAGCTTATGCAAAAGGTTACCGAGTTACAGTCTGAACTTGCGAAAGTGAAAAGCCAGGTTAGATACATCTTGTAGAATTCATAAAGATAAGTAGTTATGCAATAATCTTAAGCTTTGGAATGGATTTATGTTACAGAGAGAAAACAATGAAGTAGGGGAAAACTCTGCTGCAAGAGTAAGTCATATATATATATGAGATCAATGGTTTTGTTTATTTATTTTACACTAGGATTTTTACTCTTGACCATTTGACAAAGTGTGAACAAGAGATCACAAAAGAAATGTCTTCTGATTGATTGGGCTGATGAAGATGGGAACGTTGTTGAGGGCCGTATCCTTGCTTCTGACCCAGATGACATAGTTAATGACAGTCGCCTAGGACCTAAGGATTCAAAGGTCTTAGTTGAAACTGCTACTGAACCGGAAGCATTCCTCTGGAGACCTGCGAGTAACATGTGCACAATTAAGGAAGCTGTTGGTCAAATCATTGCATGGCCGAAGAATAAATGTGTCAAACTAGGTATGGGCCTTGGATCAGAAGACATTGCACCACTGGTAAATACTATTCGTCTTGCATTCACATAGTAATTAAGGTCAAGATTTCGTCTATGATGAGTTATCTCAATATTTTTGACAGGGTTCGAGAGAAACTTCTCTCAACAAATGCAAAATACTGGATTTGTCTAATGATAGTGTAGTTGTCGGTGAAGGGCGTTGGCGGACACAAGAACCAAAGGCACTGGTTAATGGCATTCCTCTCGGACCTAAAGCTGTTAAAGTATTTCTGGATGTTGTGCTTGAGCAGGGAACATATTTATGGAGGCCTACGATGGATCTTGCATACCTTGACGACTGTTTAAACTCTTTTATATCGCCTGCTCGGAAAGTTGTCTTTAAAAACACACCAGTATCAACAAGACAACATTCTCCTTCTTCAAACACTGTCCCTTCATCAGTACGACACGGAAGAGAAACTGGTAGCAAAGATAGATCGGTAGGTTCACCCGCTGGAAAAAGTGTTACAAAAGGTGCAAAATCAGGTGCAACAACGTCTTCTCCTACTGAGGATTCTCCACCAACTGATCAGGTAATTTTTTTACTCATTTTGCTTTCATCTGATTATATTAGTCTCAGTTTGAAGTTGTGCTCATGTATATTGTAAAGTGTCAGATGAAGCTTGGATCTAAAGCTGTGAAACCGAATCAGAAGTGCAAACTGATGGACGTTGGTGTGAAGAAACAAGTTGTTGCTGAAGGACGTGTGCATTCAACAGACCCAGCTCAAATGGTCCATTTTGTACGCTTAGGTCCGAAAGCAGCTAGAGATTGGGTAGATGTTGTACTCGTAGATGATGCAGGAGTTTGGAGAAAATCAGATGAGATTGAGTGTTTGAAAGATGCACATGGTTCATCAATTGCTTGGCCAATTGATAAATTGGTCATCTTTTAAGCCGCTGTAAGTGTTGTATTTTTTGTTATAACCCTGCATATGTAATTGCTTTGTTGATAATCAGAGTTTATCTCATCTCGGGAGCAGGGGGAATGAAGAACTTAGGTCCAGATTAGCTAGTTTTAAGCTAGACTAATGAACTCCATTATGATATTATTTCTTATGACTTTGGTATCAGTTTTGAAACGGCATCAGTAACACTTATGTGTAATGACTTATGTAGTTGGAACTTATTTTATGAATGGATTTGTTTGGATTTGAATTTCTGTTTTGGTGAAACAAATTACGTATTATGCAAATCATAGCTCTTAGACACAAAAACAATAGCTAAAAAACTGTTGTCATTACAAATCATAGCATTCCAAATTACATATAATTTAAACTATCATGATATATTTCGAAGCTATTACACCCTTTTGTATAGCACTTAATGACTGCAATTACCAGAATAAGCTTTTGCTATTGTAGAAGTCTATACCATTGCACGAAATATGTATCGTAATTGATTTGTAACAGAAAATAAATGTGCCATAGATTAGTTAATAACATCACCTAATTAGTGCTATTGTAAATTAACATTTCGTAGCATCACAGAAAAACGCTATCCTAGGGGGGTACCTATGATTGCTGACGTATACATAGTATTTGGTAAAACGCTATCAAATCCCTAACATAGCATAAAACCCGCACTAACAATAGCCATATTTCTTGTAGTGTAATGAGGTAAATGTCAATGATTTTGATATGATGTAGTTTTTTTCATGTATATCATAAAGTGTCTGATTTTATCTTTTTCTTTACAAATATCACGTAAATATGTTGTAATGGATTATGTGTCCAATAGAGTGTAAATTCAAGAACAACTTGAAAACTATTCCAAATAAAAGAAGGAAAAATAACCTACATATACTTTTATTTACTACATAAGACTGTTCTAGTTCTTTTTTTTTGACATCAAACGGCTGATCTATGACTCAAACTTGAAGTGGTCTGGGAATCCAGGCCGGAATAGAACAACCAACAAACAAAAGCTCTCGATAAAAGGATCGAGCAGTCCTAGCTAAGGGATCCGCGACTACATTGTGCGTTATGGGAACATAGAAGATCTTGAAGTCTGGAAAGCAAATCTGCAAAGTCCTATTTTTTTCCGGTTCCATTGAGAAGCCTGGCCAATATTGAGGGTTCCTGAGCATCGCTATCAACTCCTTGAAGTCTGTCCCAAAGCTCTGACATGGCGAATGTTGAAACATGTTCTCCATTGCCCACCGCAGTGCTTCCAACTCCAAATGTAAGGCCGACTCCACTCCAATAAAATTACGCAAACCCACTAGCTGGCTATTTCCATTACTATCATTCCAAACCCAGCCGCATCCACTAAACTGAGCTGTATCAGTCCAAGAGCCATCCACCATACATATATTTCCCAGGATAATGACCTGGTTTTCCGCCTGCAAGCCTTCATGAGGAGATGATAAAACCTGCTCGTTAGATTGAAACCACACTTGACATTAACTCTCTGCATACCGAGATAACTCTATTGGATCTCTATCAATTCTCCTAAAGAGCTAATCGTTCCTTGCCTTCCAAATATACCAAATTAGCCAGGGATATGGATCCATGTCCAATTCAGGCTCAACAATATCATTATTCCTGTAGATGAGGTAGTCCATGTTCGCATAAGTGCTCTATAGCGGAAACAAGGTAGGGCTCGTGGGTGTAGAAGATAGAACCCAGACTTGCAATGCCAGTGGGCATTGAAAATCGCATGTAGGACTGTTTCCGCTGGTTCCCCACATCTTGGGCAGTGATTGTAACATCTCATGTGTCTATAGTTTAATGTACTTGTAACCACCAAATGCCCTGTTAGCAGTTGCCACATAAGATGGCATATCTTTTGGGGTGCCTTGACTTTCCAAGCTTGTGATCGTAGCTTTGTGATGCTTGGTTCACACACCTCAAGCTCTTCCTCGTTCTTCAAAATATTCCTTGCTACCTATTATCCTGATTTGACTGTGTACTGGCCATTCCTTGTGTAAATCCAGTAGGAAGTGTCCCGATGGTGTGTGGAGCTTATGGCCATACTCCTTATGAGAGGTATGTCCTCAGCTACTATATAGTTCTCAAATCGTCTCACATCCCAAGTTTTGGTTTCTTGGTTAATTAAATCGCTCACTCTCATGTTCGGATGTAAAACCGGTGCTGATGATTGTGCTGGCCTCGCTGGTACTGTAGGAATCCAAGGATCCTCTCATACTTTCACCTCATAGCCTGAGTGCACTTTTTGCCTAACTCCCAGTAGAAGTAGATCTCTCGCTGCCGATATGCTAGTCCACACATACGATGGGCTGCTGACAATAAGTTTACACAAAGGCGAGTTTAATCGATAATACCGACCTCTCAGTACTCGAGCAACCAAAGAATCTTAAAACTGCACCAGTCTCCATAGCTGTTTTGCAAGCAGGGCTAGGTTGAATTCATACATTCTGAATCCAATCTCTCCTTCCTCTCTGAATAAGCACATTTTATCCCATGTTGACCAATATATACCTCTCTTCGAGGGGTTTGAACTCCACCAGAACTGTGCAATGGCACTAGCTAGATTTTCACATATCTCCAACAGGAGCAGGAAGCATGACATAACATATGTAGGTAGAGCTAGCAGTATGGATTTTATCATGACTTCTTTTCCACCTTTTGATAGACATCTACCTGTCCACCAATTTACTCTATTCCTTAGCCTGTCCTTGAGAAAGACAAAAAGCTTGCATTTAGACCTACTGATATCTTCCGGTATCTCTAAGTATGTGCCCATCCCTCCTTCATTTTGGATCCCAAGTGTGTCATTGATCTCTTGCCTGATGTCCTGACCGATTCTCTTACCAAAGAGTAAAGAGGATTTATCAAAATTAATGCATTGACCTGAAGCTTTTTCATATCTCCTGACCACTTTCATTACTTCTTCACATTCACGGGGCTCCGCCTTACAAAATAACAAACTATCATCTGCAAAGAGAGGTGAGATACCGAGGGACATGCACGTTGTTGGTGTCAAAATCGGTCACACCAGAATCAATGGCTAGAAATCTCCGCAAAAATAGGAAT